>JAODLL010000005.1:257841-327484 GCA_026546735.1 Forbesichthys agassizii | reverse complement strand
ATTTGGACTCCGTGTGGATCATATCGACCTCCCTGTAGTGGACTATATTTCCAACGGTGTTAGAGAACACCTCCAGCAGAATATTAGTTTTTACAAATACATTCCAGATGCACTGTGCGCTGTGTTAAGGAAGTCCCACTGGAAATCTGTAATTGTAGTGAATTTCCTGTCTCTGGCAGTTGCCGTGTCAGACCTCTAAGTGTGCTTTTTCTGCACGCTAAAATGCTCACTAAATGTATCATTAAAGCAATTCTATGTTTTTGTTTGTACTTCTTATGAAGCTTTATTAGCACAGACAGAATTAGGTCTTCAGGCAGCTACTAAATGTTTTCACAAGCGCTCAAAGGTGCACAGTTGCATGAATAACAAAGTTGTGAAACACAAAATAACAACTGGGCGAGCTTCCAGAGCTCCAGAGCCTGACTGCCGAGCGACCACAGCGGGTGTGGTTCAGCAACAGCCTGTGACAGCTCTCTCTCTCTCTCTCTCTCTCTCTCTCTCTCTGTCTCTGTCTCTGTCTGTGCACCACAGGAAGTGAAGTTCAAGCTGCGTCACAACGTGTCGGAGCTCCAGCAGGCGGCCAGCGCCAGTCAGGACCTGTCGTCCCGCCGGCAGGCCCTTCTCAAGCTGCTGCTGTGCCGGGGCCTGTACCCCCAGCTGGCGCTGCCAGATGAGCACAACACCAATCGCAAGGACTCTGACCAGGTCAGGGGTCACCAGCTCTCTCACACACACACACATGGATGTACAGCATTTAGTTTAGCGTGCTCTCCCCACCCTCCCCTGCCCCATATCTGACTGATAAACCACTATTTTGTGTCTACGTGTGATTGCTGGTGTTCCCTGTAGGTTTTCCATACCAGGAATAAGCAGGGGGTAGTAGCCCATCCCACTAGTGTGTTTGCCAGTGACCCAGAGGTGCTGCACGTCCCTGAAGACGAGAGCAGAGAGATGGGTAAACCACCGGCGTCTCCCACTCCTCTCACAGCCAATACAAGCCAAGACATGTCTTTCCTTGATACACTCGTCACCATTGTTTCTGTTTCGCTTTATTGTGGTGTGCGTGCGTGTGTGTGTGTGTGTGCCCGTGTTTCCACTAAGCTTCTTGTCACTCACGCACACAAACACGCACAATCAAACAATACTTGTGTCAACATGCAGAGTGTTGACACTGTGCTCTCATAAACCTGAACCCCCCCCCCCCCCTTCCTCCCCTTGACTGCAGATCCAGATAAGAGGGATAGCAGCAGACACCAGCTGTTGGCCTTCGTCACTCTGCTGGAGACCAACAAGCCCTATTTGTCCAACTGTGTGCGGGTTCCAGCACTGCAGGTTAGTGTCACCAATATCTGAATGACGAGCAGCTTTAACCACAAGGTTTACTACATTCTACCATGCACGTGATCGTGTGGTAGAAGGTTAAATGTTTTGTTTGTGTGTACATTCCCATTTACAGAGCCATGGCTGTGTTGAAACACAGGATCTTTTTTACTTTATTTGTTAAATGTAAGCGTGCACAGAACAGGCAGGAAGTAGACCTTGAGTGGATAATATGACAAAAAGTGTATTAGCTTCTGCGGACTCTACTTTTTAATGTCTTAACTACTTTTTAACATGTGTAACAAGCGTGATTTACCATTTATTTGTAGAGGTTGAATGTCGGCCTGCATCATTGCAGCTTGAGGGAGCTAGCTAATGTGTGTTCCCCCAGGCTCTGCTTTTGGTGGCCAACTCCGTGGACAGCAATGCTGACTGTACACGCCTGGTGGTGGACGGCTGGCTGGAACTGGAGCTGAGGGACGCTGAAGGGGCCCTCAAGCTCCTCTCCTCCGCGCTCATCCTCAGGGCCGACTGGGAGCGCCTCCTTCAGGCCCAGCTGGGCCAGGGCTCGGAAGCAAGGGGGCTTGGCCAACGGTCATCCAGCAGAGACACGGAGAAGCTGTGTGATGGCCTGGTGCGCTTCCTACTTTACACCGAGGTGAGGAATGGCATTTCTGCCGAGTGTGCCTCATGCTGCCATCATTAATAGAATAATAGGAATTGACGTCCGCACACGTGAACAATGCAAGGTGCAACATAAGAGAGAGCATACTCCCGACGACACATACATAGTAACAATCCATAAAGCTTTATAGCCTGTGTCTATTTTCTACACTACGATAGCATATACATCCAGTCCAACACAGAAAATAAATGTCAGTTTTTTCTCACTACAGAGTTTGAAAAGTCAGTTGCTATTTTCGATAGGCTACTGAAATGCATCAAAAAGACAATTGTATAGGCTACTCACGGCATGGAGACAGTGATAAGGGTAGTCTTTTTTTCCTCTATTAGAGCTCTCCATCTGTGGAAATATTTTTCCATATTGACACTTTTTTCCTTGTCCCCATATTCTTGCCAAAGCATGAGGAATACTGGGTTTAACTTCAAGAAGACATGCTAGGTGCATCGGCGCATTATTCAGTGTTCTGTCAAATCTTCTACTGTACTGAATGCGGACTCTGTGCTCATTGGCTCTGATCCACTGTCAAAGTAGGCAGAAATTCCAAATGCGGTCCGTAAGCAACAACATCTGTGGAAATGACTATATCAACAATAGTGAGATGTGGTCATAAAAGGTGTTGAGGTCTGAGGATTACATTTAAGTAACCTTTTTCAGATAAAATATGTGTTTAAACATTGTAGAATGTGAAAATATTAGGTAGGGCAGCTTTAAACTTAAATTAAAAATATTACTGTCTCTATATTAGACGGTTGGCGAACAGTCCTTTCTCATGGGCAGGCAGACATAAAGACTCAAGCTAATTTGACAATGACCCAACAGTTATGGCCAGATGACTAGATCGGAGCATCTCTGAAATTGCAAGACTTGTGGGTTTCCCCATATGCAGTTGTTAGTACCTACCGAAAGTGGTCCGAGGAGGGACAAACCACCAACCAGCAACAAGATCCATGCGCCCATCGTTTGTATTTAAAATACAAACATTTCCATGAAGCTGGCATATCTCGTTATAAAAATCTAACACTTTTAGGTTAAAAATATGCAATTTGTTAATCTCAATTAATTTCATAAAGCATGCAATGAATTCAGTTTGGTAATCGACAGCCCTATTGTTTGCGCCGTCACTCTCTAATCACTCCACCGCTACACCGTTAATGTGCAGAAGCTGTTTACGTCTACATTTTCATGTCATCGTCCATCCCAGGTCAGCTACAGCTTGCGGAGGCTCACTGCTTTCCAGACCCAGAACCTGTATGTTGGCCCACAGCCTGAATCAGCGGGCCCAAACCTAAACCCCTTATTTCCCGGGGTGGAGGCCAAGCCTGACCCCATCAAAGGAGGCCTTTGTGTCAACAGCTTCTTCACATACAACTGTCTGGCTGTAAGTCAGTCTGCCATCATTTGAAAAACTCATCTGGCCAGCAAATAATAATGTTATGTATGTGTATGTGTGTATGTACATAATAAGTTAAATGAAAACTAATGTTTACAGGACTCGAGGGATCTTTATAGTGAGTGTCTCCGTACTTTCTGGACCTGTCCAAACTGTGACCTCTATATGCCTCTCACTCCACTGGAACGCATGCAACACGAGGCCACCTGCAGGCCAGCAGGAAAACTGCAACAGACAGAAGGAGGTGAGATGCAACACAAATAGCCCAAACTCCACTGGGTGGGCGTGTCTAGGATGTTTAAACTTGGGGGGGGCACAGGGACATCATGTTGTAGTGGCGGCCATAGAAGAACCCATACAATGAGCGCTTAGCGTGACACTGTTATTTTTTTTGGGGAGCATGATACTAAAAATGATACAAAAAATATGCAATAATATAAATGCTTGGATACAAATAACTGGTGATGGGCAGTCTCCTATTTTGCATAAGCTTTATAGGCTAGTCAAGGCTAACGATGACAAATAATTTAACAATTTTCTGATCTCATTTACAAAAGTTATGGTTATTAAGAATCCAAATAGCTATGCACGCACGCACACACACACACACACCTAAACCTACCATAACCTACATTATATCATAGGCTATAGCCTACTGCTATATTAACACATTTAGCCTGGAAATGTTTGATATAAAATAATAAAACTTTCTGGCCCTATTTAAGGCTGTTAAAATGAGCAAGCAAATCAGCAAACATGGAGCATCATTGTCATGACGTTAACTGAGGATTGAGAAACATGCATCATAACAGAGTTAGTGTAATCGTGGTTTTTGAACAAAGCAAAAATGTGCATTATCTTCTGGTTCCTGAGCTTTATTATAATAAATAATGCTCTGACCTGTAACCGTAGCCTATAGAGTTCATGAAGTCAGCTAGTCTTAACAAACTGCAGCTGTCTCAGCTGTCAGGGAGGGCCATCTAACCGCTTATGCCAAAACAACAGGATGGCCGGCCTATAGGTAGCCTACCGCGCCAACCACAGTGTCAACATTAGCATGCACATTTCTAGAGACAAACAGAGGCTCTAGACCTCTTATAACCGCTCCCATGAGCCTGCCTCCTGTGCTGTGTGCAATGCATGCACTCACTGAACACAGGAGCAGTCCTAGCCGCTCCACGCTGCTTCAGCCTCCTGATTTATATGTTTGACTTTTTTTTTATCAAACAGTATTTACAGATATGGACAAGACGGTCAGCAAATGGGCGATCACATTTCAAATTTTGGTAGGGAGGGCACCTGGGGCGGCCAATCACATTTCAGTGGTGCCGGTACCACACCTGTGTCTCTTGTCTTTCAAGTGAAGCATGTAAAAGTAATAGGCATGAATGTACTGGTGAATGTTAAATGTACTGTGTCATTTTTCTTTTCCTTTCCAGAGCTGGACAGTGGCAAGGCAAGCTCATCTGCAGAGTCCAGGCTTACAAGACCGTATCATTGTGACGTCTGCAATGAAGACTTGACTCTCACCTCCACTGAAATCCTCAAACACAAGAGGCAACACATGTACACTACCAAGTGATAGGGGGAAAACACTTACATTTGTGGCTCCCAGACATTTTCCACAGAAAAATGTATCTTTCTTGCCGGCATTATTCTAAACAATCCGATGTCATTCACATTGGACCATTCTCAGCCAGCGATGAAGGATTCTAACTTGACTGCATCAGAATGAAAATGAAACGTGCACGGCAAAGGACGCCTATTAAATCTTTTTTTATATCAGACAAATGGCCATGTCACATTTATCACAAAGGAACAACTTGAACCTTCTGTATAAATGGAACCTTTTTTTATAAGTAAATGTAATAGCAGTATTATACTACTTGTTGTAAGTTATTGATGGTGTTTTTCTTTTCTTCTCACTAGCGGTACATATCGCTCAGCTTGTTGGCACGTGAGAATTTGCCCCAAAACAAAATATCCACAATTTTATAAATGTAGTTTGTCAATTGTAGATGCATTTTTGTTATTACCAAAATGGACTGACGAGTTTTAAAGACTATTGTAGCTTATGGAAAATATACTGTATATACTTTATAGAAGGCTGTGCGTGGTTCATGGTGAAGATGAACAGTTCACATGCACCATGAAATAACTCCAACTACAGATGCTCACATGATAGAGAGAGTGAACACACATTCATTTAAAATATAGAGTGAGGGTTTAATAATGATACAAACCCACGATATGTAACACCTCAAAGCAGCACATTGGCACAAAGTCAGAAGTAAGTCAGCAGGGAAGATAAAAACCTCTTTAAAAAATAAACAAAGAATCATAATAAATATCTCAATAAATAAACAGGTAATATATCATTAATTACTTTGAAATTAATAAATACATACATTTGAAAATATGCACATTGGCAGAAATCAATTATCCAGAAAGTAAAGAGTACATAATACAGAATTACTTAAAAAACATAAGTTTTTGATTACTCAAATCAAAAGGCACATTTATTAAGATGTATGAATGGGGCCTATAATTGTGATCTCACAACTCTCACTACAGTTTGCTGTCTTAATTAGTTGCAAATTGTGTGCGATGGCTTCACAAGTTCTGTGTCATTAAGTGAATTTGTGTGTACAGATATATCCCTGTAGATTGACAGTTTGTGAGCACACAGGCAATGGCAGTCCAGTGAATTACTTGTTCTGTGATTTAGAGAGATTGACAAACCTAACTTTCAACCAGAAACCAGATTGTATCATTAGGCTACATATTTGTTTTTATTTGTTGGGTTTTCTCTGTGGGGAACTCTCTCTTCCTCCACAGATTGGGTTGCAGTGTCAACCTAGTTTTATGGCGTCCCCTCAACTTGATTTGTCAACCTAGCTTTATGACATCCCCTAGAGCAAGTAGGGCTTTGTTGTCATTGTGTTATCCCTAGCTGTGTGCTCAATGCAAGTCACCGGTAAAATGAATCGGCTCATTCTGCTATTTAACTGCCATATGCAAAATATAGAAATATATGATACATATAACCAGGCTCAAATGAATACAGCCATTACTTCAATACTTGCCTTTATTATAAGAATTCCCCATTTCTCACTTGATTTCAGACAAGCGTTGCACTGGAAGAACTGCAGTAGTTCTAAAGTATAGTGTGTCTCCAACATGTGTAATTGACCACGATCAGTACAATCACATCCTGGGTTACTAAGAGTTAGTGGGGAAAGTTTGGGCTAAATTAGAGGGGTTGTTGTCATAGCAGCAGCATTTCCACTATACTTAAAGCAACATCCAGAACAAGGCTATCTCTTTGTGCCCAAACAAAGACTCATTTTTCTTTTCAAGTTAATGTTACACGTACAGTATCTTGTGTCTTGGGTCCTTGGATATAAACCCCACATAAATTCTGGCATGGATTGAAGACAGATTTGATCTTCTAGCTAATTAGTACTGTGTTAGACACGATAGCACACTAACATTATTTGACAAAAAAAAAATCTGATTAATAACTCGCTTTCTATTTAGATCTAGTTAAAAAAATAGTATTTATGACATTGCACTATATTTTTGGTGGTATCTCACGTGAAGGCCTACTGTATAGGTCTTAAGCATGGGGATTTTTCTTTGGGGTTGGGGTTATATATTGTCACTGTGTGCATTAGGAATAATACACTGTCTGAATAGTCAGCACCTTTTATGATAGAACAGTACAGTGGTGGAATTTGATGTTGTCTGCCATTGATAGTCGGAAAACAAATAAAGTGGGAGCACAGCAAAAAAACTTGTAAACTCATCTGTTTGATACACGTGTTCTTGCATTTTTCTTTTTCATCAAATAGAACTGAAATGCTAACAAAGGATTGTGATTGATCACTTGTTATGAACTGTAAGTCTTTGTGGTTGTCATTGCAACATCCCTAACAGTGTCCCTTTGCACACGATGACCTGCTTCCCCATGAGTTCATTTTTAAACACTGACTAACCAAAACAGACAACACTAGTCTCAGTGTATCTCTCTCTCTCTCTGTGTGTATATGTGTGTAACAAGGATTCTGGTAACAACATCTGAGGTAAACATAGAGGTAAAGGGTGACATGACTGATCTGATCGGTGAACAGGCCAAATTTTAACAACTTGAACACGACTGTGAATGTGGGAAGTGTGCGCCACTTGGTGGTGGGGTGGATTCTGTCAATATGTTTTAAGTTTAATCAAATATACCAATTGAAATGATAACAATAATATATAAACATCTTTGTGTGTTTTTTTTTCTTCGTGTTTTTCTCTAAATTAATAAAAAAGGGACATTTGAAACAGTACACATCATCATCATCATCATCATCATCATCATCATCCTTGCCTGCTGTTCAGTCTCTGACACCCTTTTACTCTAGATTAGCCAGCTCTCAATTAATCTGCTATGAAGGCTGCCGGTGAATCCCACAGAGCCTTGTCTGGCTGCAATGCACCCCTAGCAAGCATGGACCAGAGCAAGGCCCCGTGTTGGAGAGAGAGAGGGAGAGGGAGAGAGAGAGAGGGAGCGGAAGGCTGTGGAGGTGCAGAAGGACCACGTCAGAGACTTGGGCAAACTGAAGAAACCAAAAAACAAACCAAAACAAACCCCGTCACCCTGCAGGTGCGTCACGTGACCACCCAGGCCCCTCCTCACCGAACCGCCTTGTGCTTGCCCCCGCAACAGCCGCACCTCTCGCCGCAGCGCAGGCAGGCGCGCAGCGGCAGGTAGCAGCACATGCAGGGCACGAAGAGCGACAGGGCCAGGAGGGCCAGCCAGCGTGCGCAGCACAGCGGGTGCACGTGACCCGCCACCGAGTCCTCGCAGGAGCACGGCTCCCAGAACTCCCCCTCGGAGTCCGACATGCAGTGGTAGAGCAGGCTCTCGGCGCACCACACGCACGTCCACTGGCGCAGGCAGTGCAGGGCCGGGTCGGGAGCGTCGCGGCAACGGCCCCGGCCGTTCTCCGAGGCGCTGAAGACGGAGCGGCAGTACACGCAGCGGGACGAACATGACGACGAGCCCTGAGGGCACGGGCTGTCGTCTTCAGGAGAGATGGCGCCCGGGTCGCCGCCGCAGCTGGCTCCACCCCCGCTCCCTCCTCCTCGCTTCCGGGTCCGTGAGCGGGGCGTGGCCAGAGAGGCGTGGATGCAGCAGGGCGAGGGCGAGCCCTTGCCCGTGGCCTCCTGGGGCGAACCGCCGCCGCCGCCGCCGGCCGCAGCGGCCGACGGGGCGTTGGGCGCCGCCCCTCCGCCGGTGGGGGAGGAGCCTTTGCTCTCCAGGCTCACCGTGGCCTCGCCAACGGGCCCCACCCCCGGGTGCTCCTTCTCAAAGCGGACCACGCACAGCTCCGCCTTGTCCGGGAGAGCCCCGCCCACAACCACGCCCCCCGTCAGACCCCCAACCATAGTCCTGGTGGCCCCGGCACGCCGGTAGTCCTCGTAGCCTCTGGAGCCCCACAGGTCCTTGCAGGGGTCCAGACTGCGCAGGTCTCCCTCCTCCAGCAGGGAGATGGTTGGCGACAGGGGGGACGAGGCCGGGAGGCCCGACGGAGGGGTGGGCGGGGCCGGCGGAGGAGGCGGGGCAGCCGGGGGATTCAGCACAGCCGTCCCCTGGGTGAGCTGGTGCTGCCCCGGCCTGCTGTGGACCTGTGGGAGGGAGGCCGCAGAGGGAACAGAATGATACACTATATTTGCTGGCCGGCCCTCCCGTTAGGCGAAATTAGATTAATTTGAGGTGCCATTTTGACAGTTTGTTGCGGCCCTGGTCAGCTCAACGCTGTAAATAAAACTAATTGGTCAGGGTCGTTCTCGAGAACGCTTGCTAACTTATAGCTCATATGGAAAATATATCCCTCCGCACAGGTTTATTCTGTGCCACGGTTGGCTAGTTAACAAATGCAAACTACTTATATATAGCAACAAAACATTTTTTTTAAATCACCTCTGCTATTATAGGCTAATAGGGGGAGTCAGAGATGCTGGGGAAAGATTGCCCTCATAAACTCCACCCCCCAAAGCTGGAAAGTTGTTGTGTGGTACTATGCGCACCACTTTGTTTGTGGCCTGTGTAGAAACACTGGATTTCTTTTAGTAGATAGGTAGATATGTGAATAAATGTGTATTAGCCTACAATCGCTGAGTCTACCTTTTATAGCTATTAAAATTAAATGTCAGTGAATGACTTTGGAAAAAAGCCTTGTCCTTGTACCTGGGCAGGTGTAGTAACAGCAGGGCCAGCACCAAAACCAAATTCTTCAGACCGCACAAAGCAGGTGGAGGATGACTCACTCGTCACTATGGTGATGGGTTTGGGAAGCATCTCCTTCCTGCTGTTGGATGACGACTCGCTTCCTGTATGGGACTGGCACAAGCTAAACGTCACCATGCGACCAGTGACTGTACAACGTAGCAGGGAAAATAAACTCCCTCCCAATTAAAATGAAGAAAAAAAAAAAAGAAAAAAAAACCCCACACGTGATATAAACATAGGTTACTCACAGCTTGGCCATCATCTTCAGTGTCACCTTCTTCTGGTGTGGAGGAGGAGGGTGAGTCGGACCCTTGATGACAAGAATAGAGAGATTTCAGCTTTACTGGGTTGCTAAGAAAGCATTCAGAAGCCATACTGAAGATGTTCCAATGATTTATGTTATTGACAGTGTAGCTCTACCTCTGTCCAGCTTGTCTATAATGCTCTGCAGGCCTTTCTCAAAAGAAATGGCATCAGCGGGACTCTGGAACGTCAGGCCAAACTTGCGATCCTCCACACGCCAGTGATGGAAGATGGGGTTCACCTTGTTATAGACCAGTCCAGTCTGCACTGCACATTCCAACACCGGCTACACACAGGCAAAAAGTGCCGTGGGAAAAAGGGTTGTGTGAGTGTAATGTCCAAGAAATGCTTCTCCTGATGTCACAGGCCACATCAATGGTACACCTGTACAATTGTAGGGTTCTTCCGAGAGAACTATTGATTGAGATACATGGCATCAGAAACAGCACACACACTGCACGCACACACTCACTGCTCGATCTCGCAGCCGCTCTCCGCGTATGACGAATTCTCTTCGCCCCCTGCCCTCATGACTCCGCCCCTTACATATAATCACATGACTGAGGCCGCCACCTCCAAGGGGTACCCAGCCGCCGCTGGAGTCGTCACGTGTCATCACCACTGCACGAACACGCACACTGTCAGGAAAATCACAAGAGTGAGAATAGGTCCACGCTGATTAAACATTGCTATGCCCATAATAAACACTGACATACGCATTAAAAATACACATAGCCTACAATGCACACACACTGTAGCCTACGACTCCGTACAGGCAAGATAAAAACAAATCTAATGAAAATATCTACGCAAATATAGCATGCCTACTGCAAATGTAGCCTAGCCCAGGTCAGATTTCAGTTTCATTGTTGCTAAGAGCACGCTTAACTAAGACTTGTTCAAATAATCGATCTACTGCTTTTATCTGACGTTATCGCATGTGTGGCAGATATGGGCATAGTCTACAGTAGAATAAGGTAGGCCTAGTAATTTTTTAATAACCTAGGCCTATATGGCCACGTGATTAGGGCAATGTTTTATAGCCTATGGCATGCCATGACTGCAAAAAAGCAAATATAGCAAAATACTTGGTTGGGTTAACGGTAAATAGCCTATAACCTAATACAACAATATAACTCTATAGTTATATAAATAATATAGGCCTAACTGGAAATTAAACATAATATGTTGCTTATACAGTCATGGTTGCAAAATGTATTATGCAGCATAAAGGAAGCTATAGCATTGTACAAATAGATGGAGACGTCGCGAGCGACGGAGGAGAGAATGACCGAACGGGAGGTGGAAGGAAGAATGAATGTTTCCCAGATGTATCAATGAACGCGCCCATTCGACTTGCGAAGCCCGGCTTAATGGCAAATAACTGCCTCACCAGACATCATATTCAGACGAATTACTCAATATTGCAGGTAGACATGTCCATTTACGACATGCATTTTAATTCTCATTTTCCTATTTTACGCCCTTGTACGCACTGGTTTGCACACCCTAATAGCCGGTGTTATTTTTATGAATGGAATAGAAACTAACAGAATGAAATGTATGTATGTAATATTTCATAGAGGGAAAAAATACAATCGCTTGTGAAAGGGAAAACGAGTGGGTGCGAAGATAGCGAGGGGACGAGAGATGGGGGAGGGGGCGATTAGAAAAAGAAGGAGGAGAGGAGGGGTGAGGATGAGGGAGAGAGAAAAATCACATTTCATTCATAAAGTTTGGCTTTAAAAATCATAATGAAACCAGGGACACGTTGATAAAAATGACAACGCTTCATCCCTCCCTCGGTTTATTGTGGCAATTTCTTGAATGGTGCGATCCTGGCCAAAACTCGCCTCATTTCGTATTTTTATCTCCCATACATTTTACACTGACTGATTTATTTAATGTGAGGAACTCCATACCAGTTCGTGACAAATGTCTTTACCATTTCCAAACCATGAATTTCGTTCTGAAATGATGTTATAAGCCGTTAAGTTACAGGTCGTGTGCCAGTCGTTTTGGAGCATTGCTCAAAATGTTAAGATGACTTAACATATTTATCACATATTGGCATGGGTATATCGGAAATGGGTATAAGCTACTGTTGATTTAAGACTACGTAATGGTGTTTATTTTCAGTTCCCTAGTAAATTGTGGTCTATAATTTTAATAGAACATGATGTTGAATAGGTGTAGCTATCATTTGTCATTCGGATAGCAAATCTCAAACGGCGAGTGGATGACTGAATAGGCTATATAGGCTATAGTCTACCTTTTTTTAAATGAAAATGTAAGGACTTACTCGCCCTCCATGGCTTGGTGTTGCCCGCCGCTTGCAGCCCCCGTATCCAGCTTGCAGCCCCGATCTCCTCCTCTCTTTTTAACCTCCTTTCGGCATACAACACTTTACACGTTCATTCTCATTCTCTGTCAGTCATAGTCGCTGGTCTCATTGTCTAATCTGTTTTCCCTCTCCACCTTGATGTCGTTTCGGTGTTATCAGGATGGGCTTGAGGTTGCAGCAGCCATTTTCCGCTGGCAGCATCCTCCCTCCCTCCCTCTCTCCCTACCTCCCTCTCTCTCTCCCTCCCTCCAGATCACTCCCTCCCCATTCCTATTCTTTCTAACTGCCATGCGCCCTTCCAGTCGCCGTTACAGCACCACTAATTTTTGACAGAATTATTGTGTATAGAGATGATCTCACCTAGGTTGCAACCACGGGTGATTTGAAAGGACACATAGATAGGCGGCGCGTGGTCGCGTGTTGCAGCAAAGCGTGTTTTTATTGATTTTAACGAATGTTCAATGCGCAACATCAGGAGCAATGGACCGCATCTGTTTCTTCGTGTTCTGCTGTCTTGTTCATTAAAATAAACACCGAACCGCCATCACGGACGGAACGTGTCACCACACGGATATCATTATATTGGTGGATAAATGTTTTTACTTTTTTCAGCCTATACAGCAGACTACATTGTTAACATATCTGCGCTCCAAATTATTTCTATAAACTTTTGTGCATATAGGCAAAATGTATTTTGTTATATAATTGTATTATGATGGAAAGGGAACTTGTGGGATCTAACTATATATAATTTATTCAGATATGGCTGCAGCTGATGGAAAATTGATAATAGGTATTTCATGGGAAAACACTTGGGAGGGAATACCATCTTGCTGAACCACCTGCTGCGTTATATGTCTGCCTCGGCAATGGAGTTTACCCAGCTATTCATCAGGCAAAGACTATTTCCTGGAAGTATATATTAAACATGTGAGGACCTGCTTACCTGCTTGTAATGACACCGCATCAATTTAATAGTTTAATAGATGGTTTATTTTCTTAAATGATCGACATGCATCTATAGACTAATGGGTATGATATGCCTATGTTCCTATGATCACTATAGGCAAAAAGTGCCTCGTCGTAAGGGTGGTTATGATTACCCAATTATAGGCTATACACAGCAGTGAATCGCGCAATATGTTAATTAATATAGCATAGACAAAGATGTTGTTCCTATGTTGTCTATGTAGCCTGGTCTGTCTTTCGACAAATTGCACAATCTTCCAAAAAAGGGCGCTACATACATATACTCTACATTCAAACATCAGCACCAAGGACAGCGCCTCCATACAGGCTATATAGGGAGACAACGTAACATTTACGCTAGAGAAATTAAATTCAAACATCACACTTACATGCTATTCGTGATATCAGATACCGTATTGCAGTCTATTACATATTGTAAGGCGATTATATATTATGCTACATTCGTCTTCAATATTAGCCTACATGAACAGCAAATGACAATGAATACGGGATAATTCGGGTTGCTCAATAACAGCTATGCTTTTTGCCGGACAGTGTGTAGCGGGACCGGCCATTGTCGCTCATTGACTGACTGACTGAATGAGACTGACCTTGTTATAAAGCATGTACACTACATTCTAGAGTAGGTGTTGGTAGGGCAACATGTAGACAGTAGGTGGCGGTAATGCACCAATAGCGTTGGGTCCAGTGGCGGCTGGTCATTTCAGAGACAGGGGAAGCACAAATTCATAGGCTACAACATGGCTGAAATGATTGGTATTTAATTAAATCCCTGGTGGGCATTAATATTAAGCCTTTCCTGAAGTAGCATTTGCCTAATTAACGGACCTCTCTGATTAATCTGTTACATTTGTGTACAACATTTGTGTCTGCCATGTTGCATAAAAAGCAAATAAATTATGTTGCTAGTGTAACCCATGTGAAATATAGGGCTACTAATACCCAGTATATCATTTAGAGGTGTAGTGGCATGTTGCTTCCACAAGGAGGAGAAATGTACGTATCTGAATGTTTGAGAGTAGTACATGAGTCATCATTTTTTCAACTAGACATCAGTTGCTACATGTGCCATGAAAACGTGCTACTAAACAGAACCATACAGCCGAAATGTATGATTATTTCTAAGTTAAGACACTGTTAAGCAGTTCTTGTATCAACGCATCCCCGCAGTAAGCATGAAAGAAGTGTTTGAAACCGAATAAGCAATTGAAACTCCGGTGAGTTAAGTCACATGTTATTTGCTAGACAATTGCTTTTGACTATGAGACTTTAAGATACTTTTCTTAGAAACCAATTGGGGTTATGAGAATGTTGTGTAATGTTTATTACATACTTTGGTGCATATTGTGTCATTGTAAATTTTCTAAAAGATCGCTAACCTAATCGCTAGCCCTGGTTAGTAGAGTAGTTTGCGATGCTAATTACTAGCTTTGGTCAATAGAGCAGCTAACAGCATGATAAGCACCAGAGGTGTGTGGCATTGTTAATATTAAAGCCACTTTAGTAGGTAAATGCAGCATAATCAATTGTTGTATAATATCTATATGGTGTTTGAATAATATTGGTTATAAAATATATATTTTATGTTAATACTTAATACAAATTCACATAATATCCAATGTATATCATAATTGTGTGTAAAAAGTAAGAGATATGTTACATGATTAAAAGTGGATAAGTAGAGAAGTATTGGATAAAGATAAATAATTCATTTATTGGTGATACATAACAATAAATATCAAAACAATTGATTATTTAATTGTAATGAGCTATAGATTTCACATTGTAAGATTTTCTAAATGAAGGAAATAAGTTAACGAGGTCTCATGTTATAATAGAAATAGAACAGAATAATTGATTACTCTGCACTATTTGTGTAGATTGTTTTTTTTTTTGATGACCAGATTAAGTCTGAAGGATCCTTTGATGGCGAGCCAAGCCCAGTGAGATTGTGGACAGTCGTGAAAGTGGTGTGGCCTACCGTATGACCTGTCTCCGAAGATACCTGACTTGCTTGATTCATTCACCAGACACCAGATAAGACCACATACACACTATTAGCTCCACTTGGATAGAAATAGTTATAGTAGTGGTACTCATAACACATGCGGACAAGGAACCTACATCTTTGGACCGATACATGCACCACACACCCACACGAGAACAAGGAACTGAACACTGGATATCATCACCTTTATTCAAGGAATTGCAACTCTAAGGACAATTCTTGTTTTTTCTCTATTTTATTTGTACTTTTAAGAGCTCTATTTTGTATAAATTCTTTATGGATCTTAGTACTATGTAAATGTTTAATACTCAAATGTAAGGCAATAAAACTGTCAACTGTTCAACTTAACCACCACTCCTTGTGAGTTAATAAGGGTAAACCACTCACGAACCTAGGTAGATTTTATTTATTTATTGCTATATCGGATTTGGACTAGAGGCACTACACTAGTTATAATCACAAAACACAATAATTAAAGAAACCCTACTGTCCAATAAACGCTGAGATATGTTTTCCTATAGGAAAAGCTCTCATAGACCGCAATTGAAGCTGAGCGTCAGGGTAGGACTCAAAATGACATGTTTTGGCCTGTTTATATTCTGTGTCTATGGTGAAACGTTTATATTTTCACCATAGACACAGCACACTTGAATCTCTCATAGGATCCCATTGAAACTCAGCTTCAATAGCGGTCCATGGGGCCGTGCTTCTGTTGGTCTCATTGAATACGCTGTTCACAAACACAGATATCACTATTGCTAAATTAATAAAGGTTTCGACTTTGATAAGGGATATAGTGTAGATATGTACACTGAGTAATAATTAAATAGCAACGTTGTCATAATATATACTTGAGTAAACATCAACATATATCATTTTTAGAGGGAGTTGAGCTTCCCCCGTTGTCTTAGATAAATTGCCTCTGGTTCGGTCCCAACTTTATTTTTAGTTTCACAGAGGAACCTTGCAAGCTAAGTTAGCCTATATGCCAGCCGGCTATATAAAAAATTCTATCTTGTTATTTGAGAGGTTTGCATTATATATAGGGTATCCCTACAAACACAAAATGTCACAACATTATCACAACTCTGGGCAACAAGCTACCACACAACATTGTCACAACGTTGTCTGGAGCACCAGCAAACACAACGTTATCACAAGGTCGCCATTAAGTGGTCACCGCAACATCACCTTCTGGCGACATTGTAGCAATGTTGCTGTTTGGTACCTTGAACAATGTTGCTGCAATTGCACTTGACAGCTGATTCGGTTGAGGCCGAGGGTCTTCGCCAAAAGTCACGTGACCCGAGTGCGACCGGTGTTCATCAGAACTATCTTTTGGAAAAGTTAATTTTTTTTTTGTTACTCAAATCGGATAAAGAGGAGGAGTATCAGAAATATCTAATTCCAGTGTTATCTAGCTCTACAAGTACAGTAAGTCAATCAATGTTGTGGTCAAACATTATATAAAGCAGTTGCTTGTTACAGTAACACGTTTTAACTTAATTAAGTTAGATGCAAGTTTGCATTTACAGTAATATAGTAGCCTACAGTACGATACCGTACCATAACTGACATTCATAATCAGTTGTTTTCCAGGTTTGTTTGTACTGTTACTCCACACAATCTAGGCTATCGATTCTACAAGAAATACCCATGTCTAATTAATTGACTCAATAGCATACTATCTACTACAGTCGACTGCCCATAAGAAATGTGTCTCCATGTGACTGTACCATAGCAGAACTATAACAGTTGAATCTTCTGACCTGATGATTAAACACTCACTTCATCCCTTGAAATCTATTTTTCAGTTTCCTGTTGGAGCCGAACAAGCTGGGGGGTTTATTTTTTATTCATAACAATCTTTAAAACAACATTTTAAATTAACAAAATGTATTGACAATGTGGTGTTTTGTTGCCTTAATGTTCATACAATATAACAGTTACCAGCTGTTTAAGTCAGTGTAATTTGTATGTGCAAGTGACACTTTTTATTTTTACGTTACATACAATTTAAATATGATTAAACATAAAGTGAGTATTAGTAGGCTTATGAGCAACTTATTTAGTCCAAAGAGCCAAATTTAGCCTATATAATAAACCAGGACAACATTGTCACAATTATCTGAGACTACATTGTCACAACTTATCTGGGACTACATCAACGTTGTGACAATGTTGAAAGCACCAGATTTGCAACAAGGTTGTCACAAGGTTGTTGTGTTTTCTGGGACCTATTGAAATTATTTTAAGTGCAATATGTTAGATGACATATCACTGATGTCATATAGCCTATCTTAATTTTATTAGTAGCAGTGCCTGGGATACTTGCTTGTTTGTTTTTTTTCTCAGATCTATTTCTCATCTACATTGTTGTACATGCTGCCCTGATGCTTGGGATTTGGATAAAATTGCTAATATCCTGAATAATCTCATAAATTGTTGGTGACCAGCCTCACTTTTCCCAAAAATATCACATCTAAAATGCAGCAATACAATCATGTATTTGTTGATAATATTAAAGGTTATAAATTACTCACATGATCAAAAATGCTGAAATGACTCAAGATAGGCCTATTGGCTACCTGTTGGTAGTTATGATCTTCTCATTAACTGAATTCACTTTAATTGAATAGGCTACACATAGACTATCTGCCAAAATGTTCAACAGTTACATAATAGCTGTATGAAAGCAAGCGAAAATGCCACATTAACCATCTTGGTTTCCTTTTAAAGCTTTTATTGGCACAGTGAATATTACAGTATTTGAAATAGAACTGGAAGCAAAACGTTTGAAAATATAACCTGCAGTGCAGCCAATCTAACAAATTTGCACTTAAAATAATTGCAATACGTTAAATGTTTAGTGCCTATACTTTTTACATTTAGGCTTACAAATTGCACAAACATTGTAAAAAGCATCTGACATAATAGGAGACAGAGTGCGCCTCTACTGGATATCTATGGTTCTAGCATTCTGGGAAATCTCAATTTTAATTTTCCCCCAATACTGTGGTACAATCTTCCTTTGTCCGTCAGATCATCCCCCACCACAGAGACATTATAAATCTCTTCTAAAACACATATGTATTCTGTAGCGTTCGAGTAAGTTCTGGGACACTATGTCTTGTTTGTTTGTTGTATATTGTGTTTAGTTGTTGTTTTATTTTATAGATATTTACATTCATTGTTAATTGCATTGATACGTTGGTCAACATTGGCTGTTTTTAAATGTGTTTTATATATAAACTGACTTGACATGATAAAAGACCATGTATTCTATAAAGTTTAAGGTAGCCTATTGTATTCAGGATGGTGCTACATACAGGAATGCATAGCATATGGACATGCATACATGCATACAGTATACATTTATTTATATAGCGCTTTTCACAGATAGGCGTATACAATCACACATTGCGTTACATTCAGAATGTCAACATGGCAGCTATTAAAAGTAAAATAAAACCACTGTGAATATAAATATCTATATAATATATAGATATTTATATTCACAGTGGTGAATTGGTTTTATTCACTACTCTTATATATACTCTTATATATATAGTATATATATAAGAGTAGTGAATACAGCCATAATGCATAATGCATTACAAACTTAAGGTGCAACAGCTTGGAAAGTAATGTCACCTCGTGTTCGTAGTGGGCTATGTGACGCTATATTTTTGTCTGATAACCTAAGAACTTGCTTAGCTGTGTAGGCCTATGAATGACTCACTGTACTGTGGAATTTGATCATTCATGGCTCTGAATATTTGATGCAATATTTTATTGGAAGCCAGTGCAGAGAGTATAGAATTGGTTGTTTTTGTTAGTTTGGGGGCAGTTTAGATAAGGTCAATTTAAATAGCTAAAAAAGCATGACAGTAATCTAAATGAGAGGAAATAAAAGCATGAATGATCATTTTCAGATAAACCTTGGTGACTATTTATCATAATTTTGCAATATTTCTCAAAAAGCAAGTTTACTAACCTGTTTTTCAAAAGAAATAGATTAATAAAATTTCACACAGTTTTTTCCTCATAATCCAGACATTCCGCTGAAGAGACCGATATATGTCTTGTGTTCGTCAGCATAACAGCGGCTGTACAAGACCAACAGCAAACAGTGCCTCGCATAGTGAGATTGTCTACATTTTGGATAATATCTTCAGAATGTAAAGGCTAGAAGCTCACGTTCCCCCCACAATAGGGGCTGCACAAGGCAATGACAGAGCTGCTTAAAAAATCTCTAGCCTAAAAGTAAAAAATACACTCTGAAAACTAAAAGTCTAACTTTGGATACTTTTTGGTACTAAAATTACAAAAGTTAAAAAATGTAGAAACAAATAAATGAAAGCATGCCCCATGATACTTACTTATACATAAAGAAATATAATGCTGTATTTAAATTCATTTTGTGTTTTTATTTGAACTCTGAAGGTCAAGAGGGTGCTGATATCAGAGACATAAAATACTTAGCTATTACAGATATACTTTTGAAGCCATTATATGAAAGTAGTGATAAACAGCCAAAATACTCTGAGGGTTTAAAGTTAACTGAAGGTTAATAGCCTCCAAACACCTATTTAAAATTGACAAAACTCAGATTTAAAAGAACAAAACATTTGACTATCATCGGCATAAAAATGCTAAGAGATACAGTTAAAATTTCTGATACTCTGTCCAAGTGGTAACATGTAAACAGAACAACATATAGCCCAGGACAGAGCCCTGTGGGACACCACATCAGAGAACCAAGCCAAGGCTATATCCACTATCTGATGAAATCTATACAATGATGTGTTGAAGGCAGAGCTTGCCTTAGGCCATTTAGTACCAACACTGAGCATTTCCCCTCATCTGCATCCATCATAATGGCATAGTGACTTTACAGTAAGTAGAGCTGTCTCAATGGAATGGAGTTGATGAAAACATGATTGAAAGGAGTCCTGCAAGCTATGTGATTCTAAAACATTTAAAGTGTATCTTTACCCCAGCTCTCAGCCTGACTCCACCCATTGCACAACTTCATGAGTCATTTTCAACCTATAGAATCTAATTTATTTGATAAAAACAGGAATCTTGTCAAAAACTAGCATTCTAGTAGCCTGATGTAACCAGACCATATTCACATTTTGAACAGGTCTGGCCACGCTCCACTGGGAAGTGCTGGTTAATTTTTCACTTTATTGGTACTTAGAATTCTAAGAACTATTTGCTCTTTTAAACCCCTGGTATATTACATAATGTATGGGTGTATCTGTTGCAAGGGTAAAACATAGTTAGCCCCGCCGTTGGTATTCTAACAGAATGTCAGATGTGTACGACAACTGGTGTAAAATCTATTCTACTGTTGACTAAAGTACTGTTTGTAAGTTACTTTGGATAAAAGCGTCTGCTAAATGATGCAAATGTAAATGTCCCTGACAAGATGCGTATAGTTTGAGCTACACTGTATCGATTGATAGAGCACTGATCTATGAAACAGTTGTGTAATGTGTGAAGGCATAACTCAGTGTGCACGTAGATCTTCTTGGCTCATATCATTCTCTGCCCCTTCCCCATACGCTTGTGGAGAAATTATTACTATAGGCTTAATTAGCTAGCCTGTAATTAAGTGAGTTACTGCCACAAATCACAAGCACTGTTGCTCAACTGATTTGCTGTACAATCTAAAACCTGCTTCAAAATGGTTCCACTGGCTTTTTGGAACATTATGGTAAAGCGTAATCCTGGTTTCTAGGATGATTGTTATTAATTAATTGTTGCTGGGTCTTTCTGCTTCTGGTTGTAGGCTATTGCTTTTTATCTCTTTAAGATAAACATCAGTGTCAGAATATGCTCAGCATTGGTTGTGCTCATTAAACCTCTCAAAGATATACTCTACTTCAGTGTCTAACGGCTTGCAACTGCACTGGCCTCAGAAATAATGGAGGTTTGCTACCAGTCAAACACCCCCCTTATAGCCACCCTATTTAAGCGGTACATGGTAATCTAATCTCAAGATTGCAGTCAAATTATAATAAAATTGTATAGGCTATGTTCACTCTAAATGTATGTAAACATTTAAACAAGACAATATCTTGAAATAAACCACAAAGAAGTATTTTTTTCATGCTTTATCAAAAAACAATTTTGACATTGGTAACAATTACACCAGCCTTATTTGGCTATTGTAGACTATTCTATATGTAAACTATAGACTTGAAGAGTTGTAAGCACACAATAGTAAGCCTTCCAGTTTGTCAGTTAATAAACCAAAATGAGAGAAACAGTGAAGGTTAACATTGCCAGCAGTGTGGAATGGAACTTTCATGGAATGATGTCTGGCTTCTCACTTGAGGCATTCAGCAAAGTAGTTTCCAAGGTATTTAGGTGAACACTTGCTACCACTCAGAAGGTCCCTGTTCAACAACATTGCAATTAGTTAATATTCCCAGATACGCAGATGAAGAGAGGACTGTGTAAAACAACACTAGAAACTCAAATGCCAAAATGTAACATTTAAAAATGGCTTATACTTACTTCCAGGCATGGGATTGTACAAGGCAGGCAATGTCATCAGCAATGTCGTCGTCAACAAAGACTTGAGGAAGAAATAACAAAACATTTTAACCTGCGAAGTCATTTAGCTATTTTTGCATTTCACAGTATGTCAGAGCATGCATGCGTATAGTTGCAATTAGCAATGAGTTCAGGTCAGCAAGTCCTATAATAATTAGAGCATTTTGTTTTATTTTATGCAGACAACGTCTTATTATGTGAATTATATTCTTACCATCGCATTGGGTTTTACAGACATTCTTGGAGGAATAGTAGCCAGAGTTACAGGCGATGTGGTCACTGAGCTGAAACAGGCCATACAAGCCAAGGGAGCTCCTATCACTAGCTTCATTACTCTCATTCTCATCTTCTCTGTCCTTAGCACCTCTCCTGCGCCTGGCCTTAGTGCCATTTGATGTCATTTGGTGGGGTTGGATTGCTGTGGGTACCATGACCCCAGGTCTGGTTTGATTTGGCTGTGCGTTTGTGGGTTCTACCCCTGTCGTCTGGACTGGTCCCACACCAGGTCTGGTTTGATTTGGCTGTGCAGGTGCTGGTCCTGATGGTGCTGTTTGGTTGTGTTGGGTGGTCATGTTTCCTGTCATCTCTGGTCTGGTTTGAATTGGTCCTACCCGTGTCGTCTGCACTGGTCCCGGTGGTGTCAAAGGTCGTTTACCGTTTACCGTCTGTCGGCTAGTGTCGAACTGGGTTCTCCACCCCACTTCACAAATAACTGTGGGAACAGAAAGACGTTTGATCACAATGACAGTTGATTAAAGCAGTCACTTTCAAATGTAGAGAATTTCATTTAAGTGGTAAGTGCACCTAGACACAAGATTGTGATAACTATCAGAAGAGCAAATGGTAAAAAAAACAGATAAAAACAGGTTATACTTATTGGCCGGAAGGATTCAAATAATATAAATCACATAATTTTATACTCTTACCTCTAGCGAGAATGTTGTCTTTATTCTTAAGGGGAAGGACACGTCCCAATCTCTCCCTCAGCTCACATTTAGAGACTATCCGACCTTCTGACAGGCTGGGCACCAGGACAGCCACAACCAACACAGCTAGCAGCCCAAACCTCATGTTCACTGAAGATGAAAGAATAGGAGATCATGATATGTTTACAAGGATACCTTAAGTAAAAATCAAGGCGGCATTCAGCTCTGCAAGAGTTGTTAGTCCTCTGGCCACTAGGAGGCAGAGTGACCTTAAAAAGGGCTTGCCCAGCTCCTCTCACATGCAGACATTCTAGTCTGGTTTTGCTGCCAACTTGTTATGTATGTATACTTTTTATACAGTTGCACATATACAGTACATAAAATAGGTAATTGTGGTTAAGCTTTGATTTGATTTTATTAATTCATTTATTCATTCATGTCATCACATAATTAACATAAATATACTGTAAATGGCCTAAAAATCAGTCTTTTCTTTTAAAAAGTGAAATGGAATAAGTAAATAACAAACAGAAACAGCTATAGAAACGACTATAGAAAATAAAACCAAGACACTTGGTCAGTTCTACTAATAATGGCAATAATATCATGTAATAAGGTCTACAGTATTACACAATACTTAATACAAGCATTAATATAATTTGTATACTGTTTATATTATACTCTAACACTGTTCTAAACTATAATTACCTTATCTGACATTTGAAAAGGTGTATAATATAATCACTGATCTAAAATATAAAAAATGTTAGTAGTAATGTAACTACAAAATATTTGATGATTTAGTATTTATATTATTATGATTGCAAACAAATGTTATCATTCACAGCTTAATAATAAAGCAACAAAAAACATTTTTTTGGAGTGTTCATTCATCCATGTAGATTTTTGCTTACCTATAGATATTTTCTTTCTTGGGTGTTGCCTGATTGCAGCAGGATTCTGTATCTGTACAGGAGGGAGTCTGTAAAGCTCTTATATAGTAAGATATCCAGGTGGACAGACCATGTTTGGTTGTATAGGAGGAAGTAGATGGGTTGGTAAATCTTTTGAACATTAAGCTAACTGTGTAGGCCTATCTCAAAATATTTGAAAGAGTGTAGGCTAATTGTTTTGTGTGTAGCATTGTACATTTCTGTGTGGTGTATTGTATTCTCTGAGTTTTTGAGGGTTCACCCATAGCCATACTGTACCTTGAAAACACAGTATTCAGATAGATGCTACAGCTTCCTTCTTGGTCAATCTCACATTGTATTTTGAAACTAATCTGTACCCATTATGTTATAGCCTGCAAATTTAGCAGTCTGGTGGTTTGAGTGAACAGGGATGGAGTGAAATTCCCAGCCTGATTTATTGTTTCAATCTGCCCCTGAGACTTATCACACTACAAACTCAACAGGGAACCAGAAAGAATTGAACACATTTTATTTTTAGCTACATTAATTGTAGTTGTACAGGGTCAAAGTGAATTTAATTAGCCTAATGGTAGCCTTTTCATTTTGAAAGGTGCTATATGACAAAACCTTAATTACATACTATTGTTATGTATAGCAGCAGGGTATTGCACAATTTTCAATTTCACAAAATTTGTTTTAAAATTTTTTAAAGATAAAAACACAAGGCTACAACCTAGTCTTCTGAACTGTGGAAAGCTGTGTTGGAAATGCTGGGAAACTTTCAATTAACAATGGTTGTTGACCAAAACTGAACTAAATGTGTTTTACAATATTCATTCAAATCTGGTTTATAGTTTGGGGATATTGACCTTTGACCCTGTTCAAGCTCAAGGTATGCTGAGGCAATAAATGGATTGGCAACACGGTGGCCGTGTTCCTGATATACCACAATGCAAAGCATAGGCCAGTAAAGAGGAGCCGGTTTAAACAGCGGCTTGACTGTGGAATAAACACGTATAATTGGACTGGTTATTGTCCAAATAAAACTTGTTTTATTATAGCATTAGGCATTTTCACAGAATGCTCTATCTAGGTAAATGTAATTAGCGCTACACACAAGATATGGCTACATGTTGGGTGAGCTAGTGTTTATTTTGATGGTACACTTTGTTCCCATATAATCTATAGAGACTCGACAGTGATGTTTTCCTAAACTGGGACTCAATTGTTTGAACCCCACTTCATTAGGCTGCTTATTTTACTGGTAACATATTAACATACATAGGTTATACTGTAAGTAACTAAAATATTAGATCATTAAATTTTATACTCTCCCATATGGTCACATTTGGCAACAATCCCTGAAAATGTACAAAAGGTTTTTTGTGCCATTATGTAGACATACAGGTAATTTGAAACCTGCACAACTTCCAGTCTATGAAGTGCAGACAAAGCATACCAACTAATTAGAGATGACATGCCCCTTTTTCCTTGCCGATACCAATTGTATGTACAATTTGATACTTTGAGAGCGCAATGCACGAATGTACAGTCACTAGTAAGAGTCTTATAACTCTTACATCATAGCCTATACAAAATAGGCAACCTGGTGTTTTGCATAAATTGTAAATTGTGTCCTGGGGTGGATTAAAATTACCGGCCTGCTGTATTGTTTAATGCACACCTGAAATTAGACAAACAAAATAGGGAACCCAATGGCATTTTAACACTTTTTTAACGTTACATTAATTGTAGTGGTACAGGTTCAAATCTATTTTTATCTGACACAATGGTTTCACATGACATGGTGCAGACAACCCTGTCATGAGCACAAAACATTGGCTATACTTCCCCTTTCCTATTATCTGGCTGATACCACCCTAAAATGCGTCATTGGGTATCGGCTCACCTGTGAATGGAGAAATTGTCAATTGTCCAAGTCTCACCATCCACATTCGTAGCTGTGTGGATATGAGCTGCAGCAGTAGTAGGTAGATGAGGCACGTCAGGGATCAAACCCACAACCTTTACGGCAAGAGTGTACCACCATATCCATGAACCGGCTTGCTTTCCTCATCCCATTACACTATTACACAACATTACATTTTATCACATTACACTTTAACACAACTTAACATTTCTCTAGATCTAAGTTAATCAAACCCATAGCAGCTTTTTAGAAATATGATCAATGTAATAAGCCTACAATAAAAGGTGCTACGTAGGACTATGTACTGTATATGTACAGCATGATTACTAAGCCTGTCTGCAAAGCCTTGAATTAAATGTAGGCCTGTCAATACATTTATCACAAGCCTACATGTGCATTGTATACATGCAAAACTGTAGCCTGTAGAGAATACAAGTGCTTCCAATGTTTTTGTCATGAAGGCTATAGCTATAACCTATATGGCGTTGTCATTCACCAATTAACGTTAAACTACCAAAAATGTAACTAATCTGGTTTAATTTGACTTAGAATCAGATCTAAAATGGCGCTAATGGTTATGTAGACATAATGAGACTTTCAAACATCACCAAGAAGAGCACACCAGAAAGTAGTCACTAAGCCACTAAGGTTACTGACGCAGCGCAACATTAGTATTACATTAAATCACACTTTTATTCATTGTATGTTCCAGATGTTATTGTAATAAAGCTTGCAAGGTGATTTCATGTTGTTTTAACAGAATATTACATGAACATAATAGAAAAAATAACACTTTGCTCATGGCAGTATTCAGGTATGATGGTATTCATGTGAACTACAAATGATCAGGAATTAAGCATCAGTATAATACATTTGAGCTAGTAGGTGGACTGTATTTTCCTTATTATGTATAACTTATCATTGCATAACATAATTGCTACAGGCTCACATTAATCTCATGCCAGTGGTATTATCACTCAAATATTGAATATACTAATCTAACCCCCCCACCCCTTCTTTATTCTTGTTATATCAGGGACGTGCGGTGATATACAAGTCAGGGTAGGCAGGAGAACATGTGCCCCCCCCCCAGTCCCCCCCCCTTGCCTACCCTGACCGCACGTCCCTGTGTTATATATATATATATAATAGGTCATTATAATTACCAATAATTATTGGCAGACTGAAATTAAATATGTTATTGTGATATATTGCTATTTTGCCAGCCATACTAGCAGTTAATTGTTAATTGTCATTGATTCAGTGTGTATGTGTGCTGTTTGCTGCATGGACACCAGTGAGTGAAGATTTTAATATAAAATGTTATAATGCTTACATTGTTGTAGTTAAAATGATGGGCTGTTTGTGTGTGTCAAGTGTTTGATACTTTGACATGCTTAATGCTTAACATTTTAGCATGTGCATCTCATCACATCCATAACCATTCCTTAACACCCCTGCTAACAATGACCCAGGAGGAGGACAGTCATACTCCACCCCCGAGTGATCGCCGATGTTGTTCCCTCAGCCCCATCGTTCCTCAGATCAGTACCTCTGCCATTTAGATAATGTTTTTAGCCCTGTCTTCTTGTTTGTCTGTCTTTACATGGATTTGTTATGATAAATTTGAAGAAGGTGGGTGTGACTATCACCAAAAGGTGCGTAACATCAGAACAGATGCATGTAAAAAATGTGTAATGGGGCAATGGACAGCTGAATAACTGAAACAACAAAAACGTTTGGGGGTGTATCAGAATTTCCTCCCAGATGAACATAGTGGCCAAATGTAAAGCTAGTCTGGTACCCCTTACATTATAGTGTTATAGCCTATTAAATTGGCAGCCTGGTGGTTTGAGTGAACAGGATGGCCTGGGCCAGAATCATATTCCCATCCTGATTTATTTTTTATTTTCCAGTCACAACCTGAGGCTACTCACACTATAGACATTTGTATTTTATGATATATTTATTTATTTAAATTATATTTTATTTATAAATAATTAAGCTTTTTATCTAAAAAAATTAAATGGCAAGGGTTCTGAACTAACTACAACTTATGTATAACTTATCCTCCTTTTCAAATACAGTAGAAAGTCCAATTACAATTGATTTATGGAAAACTACTAGAACATACAGAATACAATAAAGAAACACATACATTATCAACACTAAACAGCAATTACACTATAACACAGGATCAGGACCAAGGACCCCTTCGCTGATTGAAACACAGCACAGGGACCACCTATCACATATGGCATGCATTATTGTTGCCGGGCCAACAATAATGTGTAGATCGGCCTATAGTGCCATTTACACAAGTAGTCAACTAACTAAGCCATTCAAATATTTGAAAGATGTATATTAAACAACAGGTTGTATTTCTGTTCATGTTTATTTTCTGTCATTTAAATTTGTATAAGAAAATAAGTTTGAGAAAAAATAATTTGGAGGGCCCCCTGTTGAAGAGCTCTGCTATAACATATATAGAAGAAACATTCAAATGCAAGTATAGTATACACAACAGAATGTGCACAAAAACACGAATGTAATTTGGGATCTTTAGGGCCACCAACTGGTGACATTGTCTAACTGCATAGGAATGGCTTGGGGCCATGGAAGCAAATTAGTATAGCCTATAGCTCTTTGAATGTCTATCAGTTATACATCAGTATCACTACCGGCTGATGAGTTATGAGACTACATTATGAGACACAACATGGCTTTATCACAAATATAATTATTCGGGGACAAAATGTTAAAAAATAGCTAACATTCTAACCTTGTTTTTGGGAAACTATTATCAATTTGATAGTAATCATGTGAGGCCAACCAGCACCTCTTCCCTATTTGGTGATACGCCTCCCTTTCGCTGACAGTGTGCACCCAAGCATGAACTTCAGAGGTTTGTACAAAACCCAGCATCATTCAACAATGTCCAGAGGCCCAATAAATGCTCAGTGGGCTTGAGGTCAGGTGTTAAGTCAGGACTCCTTGGTCTTGTTGATGAAGCTCCCCAAATTTTAGATTATTTACATGTTTATCTGAAAATATTGAAGGTTTTCAATGTGGTCCAAGACTTGGTGTGTTGGTTGTAATGAGTGTGTGTGGGTGTGTGTATATGGAGTGTCCTGCCTGACCCAATCCACCACTGCATAGTCATGAGAAGAGAAACAGGTTAAGTGAAGAATGCAGACTGACCCCAGAAACTAAGCCTACAGGGACAGTGGTGGATAGGCAGCACTTTCCTGGCCTTGTGAGGCCATCCTGATCTCACAAGGTTCAGTTTGCCTTCACCACGAGACAGTAGTGCCTAACATCATCTGGTGCAATACGCAAGTATCCAAGTACTATCCCAATTCCCAGCTCTGGCAGTTGGGAGTCATTAGGGCTGGGCATTTAAGATAGATTATCCTCCTCTGGTTCTCTCTTCAGCAGTGTCACCCTCATTAACATTAGAGTGAACACCCCAGTCTAGGAGCAATTTTAGTTCATTCCATTAAAGGCCTAGCCTGGTTCACTTTGTGAATAGGACTGGCCACACTCCATTGGGAAGTGTTCTCAGTCATATCCTCCTACTGGTGTAGACCTCTAATTTTTAAACTATTAAACCGTTTTATCAATCGGTGTGTTTTGATCGTTCTACCACCATTTCGAAACACCCTTGACTTCAACGTCATCAAACTAACCCACGCTGATTAGGCCGTCAGCAGTGTGTTTGTGTGAATGCTAATGTGATCAGGGTTTAGACTGTAATTTCATAAATAAATTTAGCTGAGAGCATAATCAGGTGGAGCCAGGCTATTAAAGGCCCCCATTGTTTTAAAACATTTTTGTATCTGGCAGCTATTGTTATTCCAGAAGAGCATGTATGAATACATTTATTCATACATAGCCATAACTAGACATATTACATCAGTCTGACATGAAAGGCAATTCAGTCATTTTTAAAGTATTTTTGAAAAGGAATTGGATTTGACGATCAATTTGAATCAATACGATATAGAATAACAGTCCATTCCCATTTAGAAATCACTCAAACTTTAATGTCAACTTCCCTGTTGCTAGAATACAATATAAGCAATGAAATTATTGAGAAAATAAATATTTACAAAAACGTCTGCTTACATTACAAGTATAATGCTGATGGTTTTGAAAGACTCAAAAAGGCCAAGTTAATATATGTTGACATCTTATTGAACTCAGAAACATAGGGGTGTTTGCTAGAGCAGCCAGATTACAACTCTTGTTTTTAAGCCATTTTCTTTTCCCAATTACAATAATTAGGACAGCTCAGTTTAAACATTAGATATGCCTCAGGGTTTAAAGCTTATGTACACTGCAAAACTAGCAAACCTGCACTAAGAGCAGATCAACAAGTATAGCAATAAGTACATGAGGCGGTGTATGAGCTAACTAGGTATACAGTGCATCATCTGTGTGTGTCCCAAATTTGTCTGCAGACGTTTTTAGTGCGTTCCTGGGACTGGATTACACAATCATTTCCAGGTGTCGTGCATATTCAATGACCTGCTTCGCTAGTTCTGTAGAGGGGATGATGACATCTTCTGTACGTTGCTGCTGACTTGAAAAAGAGTAATAGCAGTCAGGGCTCTGACTCCATCCCCTCTGAAATTAGGAAAACTACAATGAACTGGAGCAGATTGACAATTGTATTAAAACCATTTGAATTAACATTTTTTTTAAATCTGAGCATTTCTCTATAATTATAAAAAAGGACTACTATCCCAGAAGTATATGGTAAGGATGTAACGCTTACGTTTCACGATAAATCACATTAAAATTCCCGACAGTTAAGTGTTATTGTTCCAAATATTAATTACCATTAAAACAGTGTTTGATTACCGTGCTGAAAACTCACGGTAAATAGCCTACCAGCGTCCAACATGACCCAGTTAGCAACCTGGTAGACGCAGCTTATGTGGAACACCTGGCGGAAGGCAGTTAGTTGCAGTGCTCCTACGCACACCACGGAGCAAGGGGCCGTGCCCGTGTTTGCTTTGTGTCCGTTTCACGTGTGACGTTCAGCAGAATGAAGGAGCGTGATTGCCTTGCTAAAACACTGCACGCTGGGAGGATTCTTCATTTGACATCTGGTGTTTTTATAGGCAAAGCTAGCCTACATAGCCGATTGCAGCATAGGCTTACTAATAACATTGTTTTCTTAGTTTGTAACTACGCAGGCCCAGCACAATCAATGCAGTCGGTGCAATTTGTAACATAATAATTAGTTAGAAGATTAGTAGAAAATCAAGTAGTAGTAGGAAGGACTGCGCAGATAAAATATTATAAGGATTATTATGTTACCTCTATAAATTAGGCTATTTATGTCAATACATTTTTATTTAATCTTAAATTCAGCACATTTTTTACTGATAATTTTGGTCAAACAAAATGTAGACTTCATGGCCGTTTTTCTATTCCGAAACATTGACCCCTTCAGCGTGAATACAACACGTACAGCCCACCTTATAAGTTTAGCTGTACATGTAAAACCACAATATTATTTTTTACGGTTGCGTTATTTTGATATCAATGACAAAAGGTTCAACCAACCTTCTTGGCATACTCTGTCATCTTCTTTGGGGAACTGAAGAAAAGCACACGAGTGGCCTCATTGAATTGAATCTGCTCATAGGCCTTCTCTATACAACCAGCAATCTCATCACTGAAACACAAGTATAGATGATTGAAAGAATATCATTTCTTATTGGGTCAATTGAAATCATGTAATGCACTGAGAAAATGTGGCCCATTAGTAGAAAGAAAAAAAATCCTGAAGTTTATAATCTTAACATATTGAGTTCTGAAAGTAACTCAAGATAATGAGTTTCAAAATGAAAGCCAACCACAAAATGGATGTAATATATCTCTCTACTTACCGAATGGTGTCCAGTAAAATATCTATGAAGAAGGTGTAGCTCTCAGCAGGAATGTTCCCTTTGGCAAGAAATACCTTGTTGTAGCTTCCTTCCATCAAGTACTTTTATCACAATAAGAGAATGGTAAATACATAAAAGGCTTCAGTATAATAGCCAGGTCTGAATACTTTAACACAGTAGATGTTGAAAACAAAAAATATGTGATATCAATGAATGGAAACATTGCAATACCTGCTCTAAGGAAACAGGATGTCTTATGTATACATTAGTCTGAATGTCTCGTGCGCTAAGCCTCTCAAGTTCTGTGTGGAACTCAGACACACGATTCTGTGAGAGCAGGAAGAGCAGATTCAGCCCAAGCAGCTGATGCATGTAGGCCGCTTCAGGCAGCTGGTCCCTGGGTGGGAGAGAGTAGGGCAGAAGTGTCAGAAATTACCACTGGTCCCAGAACAGACGGCCTTCAACAAAATACAGTTCACTGTTTACATTACTTGTAATCAAAGTAGTAACATTTAAGTTGAGCCATGTATCTCTCAAAGGAAGGGATGTCCTTCTTCAGGATGCTCCACAAAGCTCCAATTTCCAAAACATCCCCTGAAAAAACATCGCAGAGTAAATTAGTGACATATTAGTAACCTATATAAGTTATAACATATAAGTACCACAGTGCGAATATTACTCACGTGCTAAAATAAGCTGCTGTTTAGTGAGCTTGGTCCCAGTGGTAGGCAAAAAGTTTAATTCCAATAAGGAAATCTGAAAGGAAAATGTTTACATTCAGATTCATTGCAATGCAAGTTCTCAATGCTTAGTCATGACACTGACAGAATAATATGGACCAGACTGCAATGCCCCAGTAGACCTTGCCATTTACAATCATATCAACTGAAGGAACATGGACACAAATCTAACATAACTCTTGCATTGTGTACTGCGGACACAAATATGACACAATTCATAACATAATATAAAACTGGCGTCTACATCACTGTACGGTACCATAACGTTGAATGCATACGGTAGGGTAACTAGCATACATTAGCTAGTTAACATTAGCCATCCACACCACCGTTGTATTTGTGGTTCAATTTAAGAACACAACGCACACATTTCGATATGTATAATTACCTTAAGTTTTGTCAAAAGTTCTCCGCATTTGTTCAAATTTGGATTCTTTCTATTCCACTCAGATTTCAATGTTTCATAGAGCCCCGTAGTCTCTTTCAACGCCATGGTGATTCTGCAAAATATACGACACCGGTTGCATGAATACGGTAAAGTATTGTCGTAAAACACCAGCTCTACGGTCAGACGGCAAATCAAGATGGCGACGTTTGCGGGAGAACGTTGGCTAAATGAATTACCACAACATGATATATTTAACAAACTACGAGAGAAGCTTGACTCAGAATCCAAAGCACACGAGAGAAGAATTGCCAAAAACCTTACATTTTGTTTGAACGGAGACTTTTTTATTTGGAACGATGCCGACGGGGTGTTTTACACGACCAACTTGAGGCAGCTGAACTCTGATGGCATTATCCGGAGCGGGAATTACCAGACCCTGCTGTGCATCAACCCACCTCGGTTTGAGATATGCCAGGTGTTGCTCAGCCCGACACATAACCACATCGCACTCATTGGCCAACGGGGTGCTTCGGTTCTTGAGCTCCCTCAACGCTGGGGCAAGAGGTCCGAGTTCGAAGGTGGACGGAGTGAAATAAACTGCAAGACCATCCCCGTGGCTGAACGCTTCTTCACCAGCACCGCGTCAGTGATTTTGCGACAAGCTGCATGGTACCCCAGTGAGATGGAGGAGCCACACCTGGTGCTGCTCACCTCGGACAACACCATCAGGTTTTACGGCCTGACGTCGCCCCACTCCCCATCTAAGGTGCTGTCTGTATCACAACCGGAAGACGACAGTATTGTCCACACTCACGTCCGTTCTTATGCAGCGTCCCTCGGTGAGATAGCAGTGGCGTTTGACTTCGGACCAGTGTCATTCACTCTTCGGCTGTTACCCGGCAAGTGCTCAAAGGATCAACATATTTATCCACTGTATATTCTCTATGAGAATGGAGAGACCTATCTTAGCTACACCAGCCAGACAAGCGGCTTGAGCATCAGTAAACCCATCGGCCCCCTCCCAATGTACCCTGCTGCTGAAGACAATTATGGCTATGATGCTTGTGCCATCCTCTGCCTGCCCTCTTCACCCAACATTCTGGTCATCGCCACAGAAACAGGAATGCTGTATCACTGTGTGGTGCTGGAGTCTGAAGAAGAAGAAGAGGCAGGAGCGGTGCAGACGTGGATGAGGGGCTCTAAACCGGTGCCTTCTCTCTATGTGTTTGAGTGTGTGGAGGTGGAGCTCACCCTAAAACTTGCCTCAGGTGAAGACGAAGACCCCCAAGACTCAGACTTCACCTGTCCAATCAGACTGCACGCAGATCCCCTGTGCCAGTGCAGGTACCATTGCACCCATGAAGCAGGCGTACACAGCGTGGGTTTAACCTGGTTCAACAAGCTGCACAAGTTCCTCCAGTCGGGCGAGGAGGATAAGGTCAGCCTCCAGGAGCTGACGGCCGAGCACCGCTGCATTGTGGAGCACATCCTCTGCACACGCCCGCTGTCCACCAGCCAGTCATCTCCAGTGCATGGCTTCTTGATAGTGTCAGATCTGTCCCTGGGTGCCACCATGATCTGTATCACCAGCACCTACGAGTGTATCCTGCTGCCCCTGCTGAGTTCCATTCGCCCCCCCTCCCCTCCGTTGCTGTGCAGCGGTCCAGGAGCGGGCTCCAACCACTCCCCGCTGCGCGGGCTGGCCGAGGACTCCTTTGAGCAGCACATGCGCAACATCCTGTCGCGCAGCTCCAGCAACCCCCTGGTGCTCAGGGCGGGAGACAGGGACGCGGCGACGCCTCCCCCCGAGTGCCTGCAGCTGCTCAGCAGAGCCACGCAGGTGTTCAGGGAGGAGTACATCCTGAAGCAGGACATGGCGCGGGACGAGCTGCAGAAGAGGGTGAAGCTTCTGGCTGGCCAGAAGAACAAGCAGCTGGAGGAGTTGGCCCTGTGCAGGGAGGAGAGGAGGAGCCTGCGCGAGGCAGCGGAGAGGTTGGCCGATAAGTACGAAGACGCCAAGTATCGCCAGGAGGCCATCATGCACCGGGTGAAGCAAGTGCTGGGCAGCCTGCGAAGCCAGCTCCCCGTGCTGTCGGACAGCGAGAAGGACATGAAGAAAGAGCTGCAGGGCGTCAGCAACCAGCTGAAGCACCTGAACAATGGAATCAAACAGCTGACTACGAAGATGGAGTACCAGAAGAAGCAAGTGGATAAGGGTGTGCCAGCTGCCAGGAGCACAGTCTCCCTTAATGCCAACCAAAAGAGGTGTGTTCAAGATGTCCTCAAGGAGCAGGGAGAGCAAATTGCTGACATGATGAAGCAGATAAAGGACATTAAGAACCACTTCAGTTTTTAAGTTGGCACGGGCTGTTTCTTTTCTTTATTTTTTATATAGTTTCCTTAAGGCTTTATAAACATGGATAGTTCAAACTTTCATACCTACTGTGTCCTGTTTGTTTCTTTTGGGGGATTAAATAAATAATGTAACATTTAGATGTCATGGTAACTGATTATCTTTGTTTACTATAGTTATATGTAATTGTTCTAATCTTGAGTTTTTGCTTCTGTCAAAATAAAGTAGTACGGTAATTAGCTTTTTTATACATAGAAAATTATAGCACTATGCCTTACTAGTATAATATTGCTTTCTACATGGATTGCTTTACTATTTGGATATAAATAAACTGCAATACTATATACCATACCTGACTTTCTTGTTTTGTGTACATAATGTTTTTTCTTTTCTTCTTTTTTCTGAGTGGAACAAAGTCACCAGTCTGTCATGTACATTTGAACACTTCTTAATTCACTGTGAATTATATAATCTTGAATTCCACCAGAGGTCACTCTCTTCCAGACTTTATATTGACAGATTTTTCTTCTACTGTTTGGCTCTAGTGAGGAATTCCCCACGTAAACAGCATGACGTATATGGAGAATCCAGTTGACTAGGCTTTTTGTAGTGGGGGTCATGTTAACAGTGGGTGACTGTGGGTTAAACCTACTTTACCTATATGAGGGTAGCTCCAGCTAAACAGTTGTTTCTTGTGCAAAATAAGACTTTTGAATTTGAAAAGGATCCAGTTTTTCCCAATTATGTAATAGAAAGATATTTGGGGGCATTTGGTTTAATCAACTTTCAGAACTAGTGCTGGCTGAATAGTGTATTGAACATGTTCATATCAGGAGCGCAGATAAGAGCTGCTGGGTAGGGAAAAATTCTTCACAGCGTACCTGGCAAACTTTCAGCAATCTGTCTCTTGCTCGCTTCAGAAAAGACTCAAAAGGGTGTGGTTTGATGAATATCTGGTTCAGGAGCACTCCAAATAGGGGCATGTTGTTAATGTCTTTCATAAAGGTACAGTGTCTAAATCCTGTGCGTGAGGCCAAGGAAACTTCGCAGACCCTAGGAAGGAGGTATTAATAACTTAGGCCTGCCCACCACATTCTCCACATGTGAGTCACACTGTTCACCAGAGAGCTAGGAGGAAAGGAGTGGATTGACTATATTTCTCATGTGTTTGTTTCCATGTAGGAGTGGAATAGGGAGACAAGGACACCACCCCTTTTACACAACACATACATTGTGTTGTAACGGAGTGGTACCCTAAACAACTGGTTCCGCAAGATAAATCCTATAAATGAATGCAAAAAAGTGGATCTGAAAATGAAAAACATTCTGTACTGGTATGTGTAAGAAAGGGCGGAAAGGAGACTGGGGAATAGTGCCATGGAAAATGGTGGTATAGGGATTTGGCAGACTCCAGTGTGAGTCACAGTTTACCCTATCTGTCACTGAGAGAACAACTGAACATTATATTAAGCGCTAGCACATGTAGAAGAAAGCTATGTGTATTCTGCATGTAAATAATGTAGACATTTTTGTATGATACTAAACCATAATTTATTAAATCACTACCTAAATATAAGACAGAACTGATCACACAGTCAATAAAGTTTATTTGGTTATTAACAGTTAACATGGGAACAGTTGGTGTTGTACAGTAGTCAGTAACATCAATAATGCGCTCCTGTTGAAGAATTTCATCATAGCATGTGACATTCACTTATACAGAGAGGGGTCTTGTACATTCCTTCTCAAAACAAATAGCAATACTTGTAGAATCCAACTAAATAGATGCACATAGGAAGCAAACTCATGGCAGGTAAAGCATTAAAATCAAATTCATTCAGACTGTTGAATTTGCAATTGCAGTTGAGAAAAGTTCATATAAACCAAGTCGTGTGGTTCTAAAAAATAAAATGGCCTCACTACAGTATATGTAAACTCATACCCTCATTGAATTGATGCAAAATATTATACAAATATTACCATTTGTCAAGAAATACTGTATCACTCTAGTCAGTGTCAAAATATTCACTGCTAAATATTTTGTTCCATATTAAATATTAAAAATACAAGTGCCACCTCAGATATTTTGACCTCCTCTGAGTAAACACTTTTAATATGTGGATCCAAAGTAACCACAACTTAATATTTTATAATTGCAATCAACATTTTCTTTAGCCTACCAAAATCAAATTAACATCCTTTTAATATTGAACATGTGTTGTACTACATCAAAGTGAGTTAATCAACTTTTTGACCCCCAGGTTTGGTGGACACACAAACAATAGGTGGGAAAGGCAGCGATTAGAGAGATTCTCTCAGTTCGAGGAGGGCAGAGTGACATGTCTATGCATCAGAACCTTTCTGTCTACGCTTCGAGGGTGGGATCAGGCGGTTGGGGAGCTCCGGGGGCAGGCCATGCCCATCCAGCTTGACTTCAATGAGGTGGCTGGCCAGGGCAAATTCTTCATCATCCAGCATTCCGTCACGGTCAACATCCGACAACTTCCAGATACGGCCCAGGACTGAGTTGGGCAGTCGGGTGCTCACCATCCAGTCCTTGGCCTTGGTGCCGCTCAGCTTGCCCTCATTGGGCGCTAGGTTGTAGAAGATCTCATCATACTTGGGCTTGTCTTTGGTCACCACCCAGTCGTCCTCCTCCTCACACCCTTCTCCATTCTGTTCAGCAAAGGGGTCCCCCTCGCTAAACGGCCCAGTGCGGCTTCCCAAGAAAGCTCCACCCTGCACGCCGAGCTGCTCTCCTGCCTCCAGCTCCTCCTGTCGTAGCAAGGGCATCAGCTTGGCGATATCATTGGACAGAAGTTCATCCAGGGCTGTCATCAAGTTGGGCTTCAGAGTCTTGAACTTCGTGAAGTCATGGACCATCAATTGCTCCTGAAAAGCAAAGTAGGCGCACAATTATTTTTACTCATCTTTATGCTTAAGTTGAGAGTTATTGTTGAAGTTAAAGGTTATTGTCTAACTAGTGAAGGTTAGTGAAGTGTAGCCTACTAACCTGCATCTTGGCACAATCAGGAAAGTCTCCAGGAGAAATGTGGTGCTGCAGCTGGATCTTGGAGAAGATGACAGGCAGCTGGTAGATCAGATTCTTCTTCTTATTATCCTTCCTGAACACTGAAGGCATCTCCTGCTTCAGGTGGCTGATGATATGCGCATGGACCTGGCATGGAGAGAAGTGACACTGTGTTGGTGCTAAATCTGCACACGCACATACTGTAGGTACATTTTCATGAGTGTCACACGTGTGGGGAGGCCTCATACATGAGATACATACTCAGATCTACTAGAAGGGCCTCATTACATTGGGGAGCGGTTTGATGAAAAATAGAAAAAACAAATGAAGGCCCTAATATAATGCAGGAGAGCTCAGGAAACAACCAGCTTCATGTCAAAACCAGGTCTAATACTACAATGATGTGATGTGTACTGTGACATACATCATGTAGGACTACATTAAGTGGAGTCAGTGGTTGTAAGATAACTGCCACGCTCTGTGTGCGTGTTGAAAATATAATCTGGTGTTTCTACACAGCCCTGGCTCTGTTAATGAAAACACAACCCAAGTGGTGCATACCACACCACACAACACTATTCCGGCCATGGCAGTGTGTGTCCAAATTGAGAGGCGGAGCGTCTGAGAGAGCATCCCTATGGCATTAAAAGGAGAGGTGTTTTTGTTTTGCCAGAGTTCACATATCAACAACGCTTTCCCAAGCGACCTGACCTCGCCTTTAAATGAGACATAGTATTACCAGGTCACTCACCCTGACCAGACGTGCCCTCTTCACCAGGTCATTGAGCTTTCGTAGAGCCGCGTTGCGTGGAAGGTTCTGGATGTCGGTGAACAGGTCCTCCTCCTCCAACTCAAACAGCTTGCGGTTGTCTGGGACTAACAGCGGCTCGGACCAGAAGGAGCCGATGTAGACACGCAGCACCTCTGGGGTGCCGAACACCTTGCCCAGAGACCACATGAGAGCACCATACACGCGCATTAGCTGCTGGGTGTCCACCATGTCGGCCTTGTTGAGAACAACGCGCAGCTTGTCCTCGTTGCCTTTCAGTGCGCTTATGGCCTCTGAGAACTCATCTGATATCTCCAGCTTATGGGCATCAAACAGCAAGATGATCCTGTCCACGCGCTCCGCGAACCAGCGCAGCACAGCAGGAAAATCGTATCCTGCACAGATAAACAAGGTGGACTCTGACAAACGTTTAGGTGCGTGTGTATAGTGTATTACGGTGTAATACACACAGACCTATATGTAGCGGTAGACACATACACTCCAGAGGAGAGGGGAGAAGGTCGACATTGACACAAGCCCTTCACATCTCTTGTTTAGCCGTGTCACACCCCAACGCTGTCAACCAAACATATCCTCTGACATGATCATCTAAAGTGATACTCGTGTGAGAATATGTGAATTCCACATATAGTCACACTTGTTGTTAGTTGCACAACTTAATTGAAATCAGGCCAAACGAATGATGGTTGAGTAGAAAAAGGAATGTGAATTATAAAGTGAGGGACACATTTCAAGAGAAAACCTCTTCCAGATGCGTGGATGGAATTTAATGTATCTGTGCTCTGTTCATAATTACATGTGTTTGTTGATGATGAATGTCTGTAGACCGATGGGTTAGATAGGTGTGACAAAGGAGATGAGATTGCAGAGGTGGCCAAAACAGGTTCAGAATGTGAAAATAAGTCATTCTGTATTTGATACAGTTCTTACAGTATGGTGCTGTGGGTTATTCAAGGCAATTGGAGCCATTATCCACATTTACTACATAAGGACAGATAGTGTTGCTACTTTCTGACACAGTTTGTTCCACCTCTGTTAGTTGGTGAGCTGAGCTCCAGGGACGTGCCTCTGTCCATGCCCTCTCCTTACCTCTGCCACTTCCCTCACCTCGGCTCACTCTCTGCTTGGCCCCGGACAGGATGCCCGGTGTGTCAATAATGCTGATGCTTTCCAGGACCTGGTTTGGTATCTGAGCACACTGGAACCTAGCAGTTCATCGGCAGAGAGGAGAACACTCACAATAGCAACATAGACTGGAGTTATCTAGCCGGGAGTTCAATGATGTCAAATTCTCCATTAAATACATACAGAAGATGGAAAGAATCTGAAATGTGTGGAACATGGTATTTGTTATCATCATGGCAGCAACAAGAAACTGCTGCTCTCCACGCCCTCTAGGCCATTGTGTTGGAGCATGTCTCTCAGTGCTCTAGGCTTCCTGAAGGAAAATATCTGCCACTGACAGAATCAAACAATAAGGTCCGCTAATGATGTGTGGCTTAAAACAACAACGCCGCTTCCTGTAGTTTATGAGCTTGACGAGCCTGCTGGTTCCCAGAACAGGAAGCCAATGAAAATGGAGAGACGTCAACACATTCACAAACATACTGTAGAGAGGGACTCCCCTGCAAAATGGCCTTTTCAGTGGAACCCCATTCAAAGCAACTGTGTAACTGCCACATCTGCCCAGTGTTGTGTCTCCAGCAACTCATGCTTGGCTACAGTGTGTATCTAATCTAGTATCTAGTATCTAATGCTTTCATTATTTTGCTGTAGTTTCGATGGAAATAAACAAATAAATATAATATGTATACATAATAATAATAATAATAATAATAATAATAATGAGACAGTAAACTAAGCAGAAGAAAATGCATTTAGTGTTATTGTTCCTTTTCCCTAAGACAGCTCAAGTGTTAATTTCATCTGGTTTTCTTCGACCCGAGTGTCTAGAGACCTTTGACCTCATCTTTGAACTGGCAGTTCTCGTTTCGAGTACATCAGCTTTCATCACTCTCTTGTGATATTACTGCCTTTCTAAATATTTTTTCACAAATAAGGCATGGGCCTCCCTTCTCTGAAATCTGGCACACAGTCTACAAATTCCATCAAGCAAAAACTGTTATCTCTTCTTGATTCCCTCTTGGAGTCCTCTCATGCAGACTCTAACGGCTGTATCACGCTCATTCCTTTCAGGGAACTGGAACCATCAGGCACGGCAGTGTGAAATGGATTCTCTGCACCTACCTGTTGAGGAAAGTGTTTCCGAAGGGGTTGAGCTTGCGGAAGGGCTTGTTGGGGTCAACAATGAGGGCATTTCCAGGGATGACTCCCTCCACCTCGCCATGCATGATGGCCGTGAAGCAGTCAGTGGTTGGTTCAGGACCCACCCGACTTCCTGGGATATCCTGCTCCAATAAATACCTGTCAATGTCAATAAGGCATGGTGTTTAGCTTCTTGCATCAAATACTCTCATAAAGTTATCTATGAGGGGGATGGGAAGGGGAGGGAGGGGGGGGGGGGTTTAATGGATGTACTGCTTAGCTCATCTGTAATTGTTTGGTCTTATTGGTGCTTGGGGGAAATGATGATATAAGCATAGCAATCATATTTGTGAGGTGAAGGGGCTGGTTTTTGCATCTTACTTGATGAAGGTGGTCTTTCCTGTGGAATACTGCCCCACCACAAGTACCATGGGCTTGTTGTCAAAGTCTGCATCCTCAAGGCTTTGAGAGTGGAAATCGTGGAAGCCATAATACCGTTCCAGTGGCAGCAGCTTCTTACAGTACAGGGACTTGAGCCCTTCCGTCACTGTGCGGATCACCTCGGGGGCCTTCTTCACATTTTTCCGTCCCCAACGTGACATGGTGTTTGACTAGTGGAATTTTAGGGAGTTTGTTAAGTAATTTATGTATGCGTTTTGACTCTAGCTTTTCCTTATGGGTGAAAGGAAAGCCTTCAGATGTCTCCTGTATTTATGTTAACTCACTTGTCCTTGGACACTTTGCATATGTTGAAGGGGTGATGGGGCTGTGTTGCCTTTAGTTGCTGATCAGTCACAGCCTCTGACAAAAAGACACATGGATATGAATCCTAGTAGCACTATACTGTATAACCACCATCAGTCAACACATCTGCCCAAACTAGATGTCTTCTAGAAGTGGAGCCTAGTTTAAGGGCCAACTGTCCAGGAGACTGAACAGCAGACTGGAAAAATGGGTCAGTTATGGAAAACACACCCAGCCAAGTGTCCACATTTGCACAGGCACCGCTCATTTCCTTACATTGAAATGAGTAAGAGATTCCATTAATTTCACTTCAGTGGACTGTAAAATAAGCATATTATTATCAACATCAATAAGGCAACAGTGAAACACTGGTTTAGACACATCCCCACATACAAATGTGGGATATACATGCACAGACACATTCAAACACATAAAGAGCCTCAAATAGCTCAGGTATCAAAGACTGTATGGCTGTTCAGAAATTCACTCAAAGAGCTCACAGCTCAGACATTTATCTAAGCAGGCAGTTTAACAATGCCACTTAGACCATACACACATCAGCAGACATGAACTCATCCTTGGAGAACAGCGCTCCTAAAAATCCCAGTGACAGATAAAAAATGAACTCTGCTCAAAGAAGACTGGGCAATGGAACCCTGACATGTCACAAGACTAGCAAGCAAAGTTTTCCTCAAAATGGCGAACTCAGAAGGCAAGTATTACACATCATTGTGTCAATTATAAAATGGACAGTTAAAAATAGCATAGGAAAGATTTTCAAACTCATTTAAAGTCTCATGTATGAAAGGGTTATTTAGACAATGACTCCTTAACTTTAGAGATGACGGAAAAAGCCTTGTGGGTTTGTGCACCACAATTGCAACAGTTTTGGCCTTGGAGCAAGAAAAGTAAATGAAAAGAGCAAATGGAGGGAATCCTACTTAAAAATCCAAAGAAAGCAATGAAACACATATATATATATACCTATATATATATATATATCTATCTATATATAGTAGCATGCACATTTATGACCTCTCTAAACAGACTTTTTCCAATTGTATCAACTTAAAACATTTCAGAAAGCATTCGAAGTACACTAGGTAAACAATAGAACACAAAACTGTTACAGCCGTAATTAAAATAAATATATTTACCAGGTTATCAATGAGTAAGAACAGATTGCAAGAAGGTCTCTCTCCCTCGCCCTCTGGAGAATGGGAAAATGTTTGACTTAAAGACAGAAGAAAGAATTCAAGCTCATGGAAGCTGCAGCTACGTTTATGGGAGTACTTTTGTCAGCAAATAGAAACCCTCAGACTGTCAACACGCCTATATGACTGAGGATGCTTCTTCTCCAGGGTTTAATGTATTTCAGATGAGCTCCAAATCTGTCAGGCTGCTCAGTCTGCTGGAAGGAGCGTTGGAGGAACACACACACCCACGCCCCACACTGAAACAAACTCTCCCTCAGCGCACCTCCTTTTCCAGAGATGCCAGGCAACACTGTGCACTGAGCCAGTTGTAAAGCACAGTTCAGAAAAGTGATGAGATAAAGTATGTGAAGAGGGTGTGAGGATCTGCAAGGGGGCTCTGAATAATTGATTTGGGTGGAGTCAATCTTTCTATATGACATAGTCCCACACACGAGATTAGTGTCTCCTCAAGCATTAAAGCAACAACCTAATGTCGTGACCTTGCGAGTTATGTGTGGTCACATTTCTGAATGCTTTGTAGCTTTATAAACCAAATACGCATTCCCCTAACAGCCCAGCAATAAGCTACATTTTTCCCTCTCATATCAGCCTAAATGTTTACACTCCTTCCCAGCCCCTTGGACCCTCAGGGCACAGAATCCAGCTACATTTTCCACGTCCATGCACCACCTGCTGGCTATGTCTCTACCCATACACTCCCCCCCATAGGAACCTAATGGTTCTGTTAGCTCATCATTAGTTACTCAGAGGTATGTGTTCTGATGCTACGGAGAGCAACACTGTGTGTATGCAGCCACACAAGGAGACCGGAGGACGGGTGGAACTTTCATAAGAAGCAAGGGTTTAATTTACAGTTTTACTAAATGTACATTACTTTAAAAAGTGTCATTATACACAATAAATACAATACAAAATTAATCTGTAATACTATACTTCAAATTCTCTTACGTCTTTTTGTACATTATTGTTCCATTTTTTACCCCCATGTCAATACGCCTGCTTTGTTTGTGTTTGAATTGTCCGACAGGCAAAAAGAAAAGAAAAGAAAAAGATATGACGAAGGCAGGGACAATGACAACCGAAGAAAGAAATAAGAAGTAATTAGACCAACAGGCAAAGACTAGCCTGCCACCTGCTGCCTGAAATGCATTATGTCTAAACCTGGCATTACATGCAACAAGTGTGTTGGGGGTGGGGAAGGAAGTGGGGTTCCTGACATGAACCAGAAAAAATTATTTAAACATCTTAAACAAATGATAATAATAGAATTTTCTTATTACATGTTCATTTACATCTCGCTGTTACAGTACTAAGAGCAGCCACAAGTTAAACCACAATTAAAAAGAGCTGGCTCGGTGTGAAACAATTGAAAATTAAATTTGTCAGTGAAATATTGACTGTAAAAACTGCCCAAAGATGGCAAAAAATCCCAAACATTTTTAGAACATAACTAAGGAACATTATATTTGAATAATGAAGCAGGATTTTAGTATAAAGTGAAACCTTTATCCCCACAACTGCTAGAACAGAAACAGACTTCAAATGATTCAATGTAATCATAGATACACATGTTGTTGACATAGCTAAAGCCCAGGCATGGCATTTACACACACACACACAGTAGTTATGTCTGGCTGCATCTGAAAAGTAGCAAATGTGTGTATGTGGCAATAAACCCACTATGTGTTGTGATCTTACAGCATAAACTAGGTCAGATTCTCCTGCCTGCAGGTAGCCCAATGACAGATGGCCTGGGACGTCTGCACTGTTCTGGAGAGGTGCCAGGCACCGTCTAAACCAGGAGACGACGGGAGGGGCCAATACACAGGCTTACTCGTGACAGGAATGTATGAAAAGAGGATGTGAATGGTTGAGGGGGAGGGGGGGCGGCAAATAAAATGAAAGCGGCAGTGGAAAAAGGACAGGTCTCGTTTTGTTATTCCACTATAACTGAGGGGGCACATACATACATACATACATACCTACCTGTGGGAACAGTGCTATCCACCAAGACAACTCAGTGTGATTGTATAAACTACCAACACCATCTTTAAATGCATCTAAGTGAGTGTGTGGGGGGCAGAGGGGGACTGTAAATACGTCTAGACCATTCAAGTGGACAAACAGAGCCGACACAGCTTGGCAGAGTACAGTGTTGTTCACAGTGGCCCCTCCCACTTTCCACGTTGAGGGGCTGTTATCTGCTGTGAGTCTGGGGCACCAGGCTGCCGTTGTGGCCCCGGCCACCCACCTGGGGGCGCTGTGTCAGGGCGGAGGAGGACGAGGATGACGAGGAGGAGGAGGGGGGAAGACCCCCAGCGGGGCGGTGGCTCTGGTGAGGGTGGGGCCTCCCTCTGAGGTGGGGTCCCCGGGCGGAGGGCCCCTGCTGCAGGTTGAGGATGCTGTCGATGGCGCACTGCAAGTGCTGGTTGAGGGAGTCGTCGGGGGGGCTGCCGCTGGAGAAGCTGGCGTTGTCCATGTCGGGCGAGTCCGACTTGCAGCGCTTGGCGGGGAGCGAGGCCTCCGGCGAAGGAGGCCCCGGGGCATGCTGGTCCATGCGAAACACGGGCCCCGCCCGCTGTCTGCTCTTGCCGCTCGCCCGCTTGTAGTGGCCGCCCTCTGGGGCGTGGCCCGCGTGCTCCACCTGCTTCTCCTCCTCTCTGGCTGGGAGGTGGTGGAGGTGGTGGTGGAGGTGTGTGCTCTTAATGCCCCGGCTGAACGCCTCCTCCACCTGCTCCACTGTGTGGCCCAGACGGCTCTCCTGGGGACACGCGCCCCTCTTCTCCACCTTCACGCTCGCTATGACCGTCCGCTCTGCCAGGGGCGAGGAGGAGGAGGAGGAGGAGGAGGAGGAGGCGGCCTGGGCTCCGGGGGGCGACGGGGTGGGCCGGGGGTAGGACAGGCTCTCCTCCGCCCCGCCCCCGGGCACCCCGGGGCGCACCCGTGGGCTCACGTTCTCCCGGTAGGTCTTGCGGAGGGGCAGGCGGCACGTGGTGTGTGGGGGGGCCGTGGGGGCGGGGCTACACTTGGCCCCGCCCACGCGGTGGTGCTCCAGAGTGCCGTTCACCTGAGCGGAGGAGGAGGAGGAAGAGGAGCAGGAGGAAGGGGCTGGGGCTGGGGCTGGGACGGCGACTCTGGGCGAGGGCTTGGTCGCCGTGGCAACCACAGCCGACGACGCCGGAGGAGTGATCTGTTGGGGCTGAGTTCTGATAACGCTGGCCGAGGCACTGGGGGCGGGGCTGGGTTGTGCAGGGGCCAGGGCCGGGGGCGGGGCCGGGGCCGGGGGCGGGGCCGGGGGCGGGGCATGCACCGGGTCCAAGGCCGTGTTGTGCACCACCTTACCGAAGCCCGTCTGGTCCTGCTTGATCTTCAGCTTCAGGCCAATGCGCCGGCGCGCCTCGTACGTCTTCATGGGCGGCTTGCTGGTCCGATGGGGGAGCGCGTCGTCATCGTCCATGGCCCGGGACGCCATGGAGGAGGAGGAGGAGGAGAAGGCGGCAGGCTGCACGCGGCTGACGGAGCTCCTCCCCAACGCTGCAGGGCTTGGGGAGGAGCTGCTGGACCAGGACACAGACGCTCCCCCTCCACCATGTTTGATAACAAGCTTGGTGGGAGGGAAGGGGGCCTGGGACGGGGGCGGCACCGGGGCGGGGGCTGCAACGGGGACGGGAACAGGGGCGGGAGCAGGAATGGGGGCAGGAACAGGGGCGGGGGCGGGAACGGGGGGGGAAACTGTGGTGGGAACTGGGGAAAGAACAGGGGCGGGAATGGGAAGTGGGGCGGGAAGTGGGGCTGGAATCGGGGCTGGCGGTAGCGTCGATGCAGGGTTCGGGGCGACGCCTTTAGGTAAAGCCGGTGCAGGTAAGGAAAGGGGAGCTGCCAGTACAGCCGCGCCGCTCACACAGGCAGGGCCAGACGATGGCGGCCGCTGGGCGGCGGTGGATGAAACGGTCACGCTCTCCAGCATGCTGCGTGCGTTTGCCACATACTCCTCTGCAATAACACAAGGACACTTGGTTAGCGCACAACCATGTTGCCGTTAACAGAACCCAGTCATCGAGTCGCAGGGAAGACGTACCTGGTCGCTCCTTAGCCAGCACCCTGTCCTGACTCAGGGCCACCTTCTCCTCCTGAATAAACATTCGGTCGATCATCACCATCTCTGCCGAGGGGCCCATTCTCTGCTCGGGTTCAAAACCAAACACGCCATCAGTTCGAAATCAACTCTGCGAGCGGCTGGCAGCCTGAGAACATGACGCACACACGCCGGTTTAGAGACATACCTTTGATTCGGAAAAGAGCAGGTAGCGATATTTATCCAGCATAGCCTGGGTCCTCTTCAGCAGTTGGCAGGACACGCTCTCAAACTCGTCATCCACTATGGAAGGGAGAGAAGGGAGGTGGGGGCATCGGTCACACATCTGCACAGGCCACCGTGTGGACGGCTGTGCGGCCTGCGCTCGGGGGATTACCTCTGTGATAGTCTTGAGGAGAGCTGGCGGTGCCCTGGTACAGGTGGTAAGGCATGAGTCTGGACAGTGTGTCCTCAAAAGAGTAGAAAGGTGCACTGTAGTTGGGGTGAAGCACGGAGCCCTGCTGCTTCCTCAGCTGCTCCAGCATCCTGCAGAGGCAGAAGGCAACGCGAGCATTGGGGCAACATGTAAGATAGGTAGAAATAATCAAGGGATTAAATGGTCCTTTACCCACCTGGCTTCTTTACTGGGCTCTGCACAGAAAGGCATTTTCATTGTTGTAGCCTGTGACACAAATACACAAATAGAACACAATTTTTAGTCATCATTTGTGCCAGTGTGTGTGTGTGCTCTTTCCAAGGCACACTTATAGCATCACCGGGCATGTTTCCTGTGGCCTGCTCACCTGCGCTTGCACAGAGGAGGTAGGGGGCTGCGGAGCAGGCATGTGGGTCAGGCCCGCTCCCGGCAACTGAATCTGCACTCCAGCTGTTCCCAGGGTCACCCCTCCAAGTGAGCTGATCAGCCCAGGCTGCCCCTGCGTGGCCAGGCCACAGGACGGTGAAACAAAACACTAGTTCATATTAGCCCAGTGTATCATCGTTGGAGTCATGTATTAAAACAACCAGTCTCATGCTAACATTTACATAATGACCGTGTTAGGAAAGCTCTTATATTTGACATTAGAAAACATAAGTATTTTCCTCCATTAGCCAGAATAAGGTGGCTTTTGCGGGTCGCCCCCACCTGTGCAGGCTGAGTAAGGCTAGCGGGAGTGACAGTCTGGTTCACCATTGCTCCGCCTGGTCCTTGGGCCCCTGAGAAAACCTGTAGGTCGCTTGCTGATGGGGAGAGGAAAATAAATTCACATGCATGGCAAGGACTGATGCAAACACATCGACAGCAATGAGCAACGAGGACTCAGCATAATAAAAAGGAATAACACACTTGTGACACGTATTAAGCACCGAGCCAAACCTGCGACAGGAATCTTGACCAGAACTGACTTCTGCTGCAAGACTTGAGGAGTCTGAGCAGGCATGCCAGCACTAGTCGATGACGAGGCTGCCACTTTATCAACCAGCAGGTCTTGCTGGGAGCTGAAGTGGCCAGTGGGCTGGGGCACAGTGGGCTGCTTCGTCTGCAGCAGTATATTCTGCTGGACCTGATGAGAACAGGACACACAGGTGAGATGGTGGCTCTGCAGTGTGTTAAAGAGGACTGCAGAGCATAACGCATGTTCTTGGCACACATGCATTGTACTTTCTTGTATTAGCAATGTGTATTTTCCATATAGTATGAACATTAAACAAAATAAAAGACAGCACTGCACTCCTAACTTCCTATCTAGCCTAGTTGTATTCCTCTGAATTTGGGACATGGCCTGTTTTACATTGTGTGTTAACCGCATGTTTAACCCTCGCACTGTCCTAAGGCATTTCAGCAGACTAGCAGCAGAGGGAGCAAACCGCGGAATGTCATATGTCCGTGTTGTGGTTGCTTCCCTCTACTGGCAAGTGCACCGGGTCATTTTGACCCATAGGACAGCGCAAGGGTTAAACACATTGGCCCTCATTTATCAATCTAACGGTAAAACCAGCGCAGATCCGAGCGCAGAGTTTATCTTACGATAGGCTCACGTGTGATTTATGAAACCGTTCGTATCTCGCCAAACAAGCGTAAGAATGATCACACGTTGATAAATGTGGTGGTGGAAAACAGGCGCCATTTAAATACCGCACCCTTAAATATGCAGGATTTAGAGGCCTCACCCCGAGAGTTTACGACATGGAGAGTTGTAAATACACTATATTGACGAAAGTATTGGGACACCCCCACCCCGAATCATTGAACTCAGGTCTTCCAATCACTTCCATGGCCATAGGTGTATAAAGTCAAGCGCCTAGGCAAGCAGACTGCTTCTACAAACATTTGTGAAAGAATATGTCGCTCTCAAGAGCTCACTGAATTAAAGCGTGTTACTGTGATAGGTTGCCACCTGTACAATAAATCTCATGAAATGTCCTCACTACTAAATATGTACTACATGTAAGTCGCTTTGGATAAAAGCGTCTGCCAAATGCTGTAAATATTCCACTGTCAACTGTTAGTGGTATTATGAAGTGATTGTGAACAACAGAAACTCACAGTGCTCACCGTGCATGTTGACTTCTGGCACACAGTGCACAGAAGTCGCTAACTTTCTGCAGAGTCAATAGCTACAGACCCGCAAACAGACCCCACTCAAGAACAGTGCGTAGAGAGCTTCATGGAATGGGTTTCCATGGCCGAGCAGCTGCATCCAAGCCTTACATCACCAAACGCGTAAAGCGTTGGATGCAGTGGTGTAAAGCACGTCGCCACTGGACACTAGAGCAGTGTAGGCGTGTTCTCTGGAGTGATGAATCACGCATCTCTGTCATCTCTGGCAATCCGATGGACGAGTCTGGCTTTGGCATTTTCCAGGAGAACGGTACTTGCCTGACTAAGTGAAATGTTTGGTAGAGGGGGGGATTATGGTGTGGGGTTGTTTTTCAGGGGTTGGGCTTGGCCCCTTAGTTCCAGTGAAAGGAACTGTTAACCGTTTAGGACAAATTTCATGCTCCAAACTTTGTGGAAACAGTTTGGGGATGGTCCCTTCTTGTTCCAAAAAGACCGCGCACCAGTGCACAAAGCAAAGTCCATAAAGACATGGATGAGCGAGTTTGGTGTGTAGGAACTTGACTGGCCTGCACACAGTCCCGACCTCAACCCATTAGAACACCTTTGGAATGAATTATTGCCGAGACTGCGAGCCGGACCTTCTCGTCAACATCTGTGCCTGACCTCACCGATGCGCTTCTAGAAGAATGGTCAGAAATTCCCATGAACACACTCCTAAACCTTGAGGACAGCCTTCCCAGAAGAGTTGAAGATGTTATAGCTGCAAACGGTGGGCCGACTCCATATTAAACTCTACAAATTAAGAATGGGATGTCATTAACCTTCATGTGCATGTAAAGGCAGGCATCCCAAAACGTTTGGCAATGTAATGTGTGTTCAAGAAGACACTTCTCTGACCGGCTCAAAAAAAGAGATATGCAAAAAAACTACACACACACACCGTTGTCCTGTCCAGTTAATGGTAGCCTTAATATAGGCCTACTAGTCTACTATAGTAGGACTTTATTAGGTTTTAGGTAGTAGGAATTTATCATATCTTATTTCAACAGCCCAGAAGGTTGAAGTTTATTAATTTGTCCATTTTTATGACGCTTCAGATAAATCAGATATTTAAAAAATAAAAGTAAAAAAAATAAATAAAAAAAAGAGAACCTGAATGTACTGAACCACTACATATAGGGGGCTCTATGGGCATAGGCTATACTCTGTCACCATCGGAAGAATCTTCCTGTCCCGTTAATCTGCGCTATACGTGCAGAACCCAGCAGGCCAAAGCACCTTTCACTGTAATGCACATTACATGAGTATGGCTCTATGCTACAGTTCCTTCCGCTGATATAGACTGGCTTTACAAAATATTATATTTGCCATCATCTATATCTAACCTATCATCACCTATATTTAACAACCTGATACGGCTGATAGGCTGTTTAATGAATATGTGGATGCATTGGCATGCTTAAATAAGCCTGGTCTGAAAATAACTCAAAAGGTAATTCTCATAATAAATATTAGACATTTCGTTTATTTATTGCTTCATTTTAATGAGGTTTCTTCGGCCTAAATCAGAGATAAGTGGTGATTAGCCTTGTGAGAACCTGAAAAGCGGATCCCTTTTAGGGCTGCGCTGAGCAGGCTACGGCTGCCTTGGCGATCTAGATTGTCAGCGTTGGATCGGATCATCAAATATCAACACCCTGTTAACCTGCGCTATACAAAACAGGCCTTTCTCTGGCATGCAGGCTTCATTCCACGGACTACACTGGTATAATATAATTATATAATATTTTGCTGTCATACATTTAAATTAATGTGGAGTTACTCTTAAATGCCTGTCAGAAGCAGACTATATGGTCTAAAAACAACTCACAGAAAACTATCCGCCACCTCCACTGTGCTGCACTTTAAGTATGACTCAAAAACGTGCGTACACAAGTTGAGACATAAAACGGGAGATTTGATCGTTGCTACCATTCACGTCCAAATCGATGCAGAATGATAAATGCCGACAGTCGCGTGGTAACAATCATACGCACAGATTTCTGCCGTAAGCACGTTTCATAAGCGAGGGCCATTGTCTTTGCAATATGTTGGGTGAAGCACTGAAAGGAATCGGGGGCGGTACCTGTTGCAGCTTCTCCAGCATCTGTTTCTGCTTGGGCGTGGGCTGGGCTATGGTGGACAGGGTTTGGATCTGAGCCCCTATCACCTGCAGATGGATCTGCTGCTCCGCTCGGAGGCCCTGAAGCGGGGCTTTCACCGGCGGGCCGGGGCTGACGGCGGGCGCGCAGAACTGGTGCTGTGCCGGTGGAGCTGAGGGGGGCTTGGGAGAGTGCAGCGCGGGCGACGTGCTCTGCTGGAAGGGGGCGGGCTGAGAGGGTGGCCGGGCCTGCAGCTGGGCCTGCAGCTGGGCCTGCAGCTGGGCCTGAACGGCTTGCTGGCTCTGAGGGGAGGCGGGCATCTGGTTGTGGATGATGAACAGGGGCGGGTGCGATGAGGGCGTGCACGAGCGAGACGGTGTCTGCGACTGCGGCTGCGGCTGAGAAGGTGGCCGAGACTGTTGCTGGTGCGGGGACTGGATCTGCTGCATGAGGGGAGACTGGGAGGGCTGAGGGCTGTCTGCCAGCGGGGGCGCCGCGGCGTGAGCGTTTAAGGCCAGCGTGGGAGACATGCTCTGAATCCTCAAGGGGTGTTGGTGGCCACTAGAGGGAACCTAAAGGAACCACAATGCAATCACAGTGTGCTCACCGCGTGGCAACACTCAGACACGACTGTGGTAAACACTACTAATGCCTAACTAACACAGGAGGGAACACACGCACATTCATTCTGCATGCACAGATAAAAGATCATTGCTTCGACATACAAAGAATGTGTGTGGGCGTTATCCATACAGCAAGCGGCTAATAAAGTGGGGAACAAAATACCTTAATACGGAGAAAAACAGTTTTAGACTATTCTAGAAGCCGCTGGTGTAAAAGTGGCAGAGGCCCAGTGATTTTGCCCGGTGCCTGAGGAAGGTTACATATATACAAATTAAATAAAAAGGGAGGAGTGACAATCATTTTGCTAAGCAACAAGAAAACAATTTGCAAGCAGGAGGTTAAGGTCTGAGGGACGTGATGCTAGACTAGAAGGTGATCTGAGGACATCAGGAAAAGGTGTGGGGAGGGGGGAGGGATTGCTAAATCGTGTTTGTTTATTTGTGGGTTACGCTGGTCAGACTGCGAGCTAGGAAATTGCTGAGCTGAAAGCACAGTGTGGCTGGGGAAGAGCAGGGCTGAGGAATGACGGGCATCATTTGATTTGGGGCAAATGAAAATGCCAATTACTGGTTTCTAATGCAGTTGGTGATGGGCAAGTAGACCGGATGGGATTGAGTATAAGTCAAGAGGTGAAACAAAGCCCTCTTGGATGGCTCGAATAAGTACTTAAAAAGCACAAGCATGCTTTGTTATAATGGGTAAAATACACCGTTTTGGGTGGAAGAAAGTCTAGATTATGCTTTGGGTTAGTGAATGAGACTGCTCAGTTCTTGTTATATGCCAATGTTGATGAATGACACGTGACAAGAAGTGTTGATGCACCGACAGAAGACACACAGTAAAAGCAGCCAGACAAAACTTAACAAGAAGGGAGGGAGGGGGGGGGGGGTGAACTAAGGAACCACAATTCAACAGGGTTGCAAGGCAGGCCGCACACAGGAGAAGCAGCCAGCAGCATAGTGGGGTACAGGGAGAGTGTGATGGGTGGGGCCATGCCCTAACACAGTGGTGGTGGCGGCGGCAGCAGCAGCGACAAGTGGGGCAGGGCTTAACATGAAAGGGCCAAATTCTACCTGCTTTACCACTGCTGCCGTGTGGGAGGGGCCTGGGGAGGGGCTGCGACTCTGAGGCACACCAGAGTCAGCTAATTGGTCATGGAGTGAGGGGGCCGGGCCAGCCATGCTGTTGCTGCTGACGATAACAGACGCTGGCACGCCCACAGAAGGGGTCGGGTCATTCCCTGTGTGGTGATGCTGCTCCTGACACAAGTACATTTACCATATTCAGGATGACGGAGGGAGGAGAGAGGAGGGGAGGTACAATAGTAGAACCAGAGAGGTGAGACCAAGACATCACTCCGTGCATCGTTAACTCTCGTTCTGTTAACCGCTGTGGAACTACGGAGGTAAAACACGCACTGACCTGCTGCAGGAACATTTGCAGAGATTCCTGGCTCAAGATCATGCTGGCGCCCTGGTTGGTGAACAGCACCCGCCCGGGGCTTTGCTGGGCCTGAGGGGGCGCTATTCCCACCGCCGTCAAGGCGGACGAGGAGGAGGAGGAGGAGGAGGAGGACGACGACACTGTCATGGACGGAGAGGAGCTGGGGATGGAGATGGCCGCCGACACGGAGGGGGCCGTCTGCATGGTGAGGATGGAGGGCTGCGGGGCGTGAGCGGCGGCGGCGGCCGCCTGGTCCGTGGAGCTCCCCAGCAGCGTCACGCACTCCCCGGGCTGGCCCTGGGCCATGCTGCCGCTGCTGGGGATGCCGCCGGCCTGAGGCTGCGGCGCGGGCTGGAGGCTGACGGCGGGGCTCAGGCCCTCCACTTGGCTCAGCATGGCCAGGGAGTTCTGGACGGGCACGCCCTGGATGACCGTCTGGCCGTGGGCCGCGCCGGGGTGGCCCAGCGGCGGGGTCTGGCTCTGGGCCAGCGACACCGGCATCTGGAAGATGGTCGGCTGGCCCATCTGGCCCGGCTGCAGCTGGATGCTGCCGGAGATGATGTGCGCCGCCCCCGGGTGGCCCTGCGACGCCAGCACCTGGCTCAGGTTGATCTGGTTGGCGATGAGCTGCCCGCCGGGGCCCTGGCTGGTGATTATGTGGCCCCCGGGGTGCTGCGTCAAGATCTGCCCGCCCGCCTGCAGCTGCGGCACCAGGAACGGGTGGCTCTGGCCCTGCAGGACGGCCTGGGAGGGGATGACGATGCTGCCTGCTTGGTTCAGGATGTGCACGCCCAGGGGCTTGCCCGACGGCTGGTGGGCCTGCTGCTTGAACAGCGCCTGCTGGAAGCCGCCGGCGCCCTGCGACGCCGCTTGCGTGCTAAGCACGACGTTGGAGCCGGCCTTGCCGGTCAGGAAGGCCACGTTCTGGGCGGCAGAAACGGGGATCTGCTGCAGCCCCAGAGCCTTGTTGGCATCGTTCTGCAGGGAGAGTGCCGCCTGCTGCTGCTGCTGCTGCTGCTTAAACAGTTTGGGTTGGATGGCTCCGCCGTGTGGAGGCTTGGGTTGGATCGGCGTCGGCGTGCGCTGGATGATCACGTTCTGCATGATCTGAGTTTGTGTTTGGGGGCCGAGGCCCGCATTCAGGGAGGTGCTGCCGAAGCCCACGAGCCCGCCGGGCGCGGACATTGTGCCTCCGCTGCTGCTGTTTGCGCTGCTAACGCACACCGTCGGGCCGTTTAAAGCCGGAGAGCCCAACGTGGCTTTGCCCCCTTGGATCAGGAGTCCACCACCAGAGCTTAGCATGGAGCCGCCAAGCCCAGACTGTGTCGCTGCGCCCGATACATCTGGCCCGGGCTGGTGCAGCTGGTAGCCGCCCATGGCTTTGGCCAGGATCGACTGCCCAGACTGGTTGATAGTCATGACCGTAGGCTGTCCCACAACTTGAATCTGTCCAATACCCAAATGCCCAGATTGACTCCCGTTAGGAATAGCCTGTAGACTTGAAATGGGTTGAAGAGTCATATTTCCCATGAATTGCTGAACGCTAATGGCCTTGTTCATGACCTGGGGTTGAAGTTGTAAGCCCTGGTGAGCCAGCACGGACCCCAGCATGTCGGCTGTGGCACTGGGGGGAGTAGCTGAGGAGCTGGGACCAGAACCAGGGAAGATGGCTGCCGCTCCACCAACACCTATGCCAACAGCGGTGCCTCCCGCGCCAGACAGACTGGCATCGGGCAATGTCTGGACCACCTGGGTGAGGCCGGGAATCCCAAATGAGCCCAGGTCCAACTCTTCCTCTGCCTCCTGCAAGCTTTGCTCTGTGATGTTGGCCTCAGCCAAACTCTGCTGCAGAATGTCACACGGCTCGTGATTTGACCCAATGCCGTTGCTCCCGCCATCTCCGCCCGGGGAACCTCCGAGGATGTCATCGTCCTCCAGGAAATCAAGGTCCACACTGACCCTGGGCATGCCTGTCGGCTCATTGGCCGACAGCTGCACTGCAGTCTGGGCCTCCGCAACATGGCTCTGGAAGGACAAAAGCAAAAGTGAAACTAGGCGACGGTTTTGAACACTTATGATTTGATGGGATGGAGAGGGGTGGAACTATCTCAGCGCAAAGATTCAGGTCGTCCGAAAAACACGCTGGGCCAAGTGTTGGACAATCAAAGCTGCAAGGGCGTACACTTGTGTTAGTGGAAACAGAGAGGTAAGAATGGAGATGCATGCTACATACAGGGATGGAAAAACGGAAGGGTGGGGATTGGGGGATTACTCACCCCAACAGTAGAGAAGAACGAGCTGGAGGGGTCACTCGAACCATCCAAAAGGTCATCAGTGTCCAACTACAGACACACCCACCCGGGATAGGATAGAAAGAAAACCAAAGACACCCAAACCAGCAGGCAAAGCCACCAGAGAGATGAGACAGACCATCAGTCAAAGGAGGTCAAGGAAAGGATAGTGCACAAACCAAATGGGGCAAGTTTGCAAGGGTACAGGTAGCAATCAGGGAAAGTGGGTGTAGGGTTAGTGGTGGGGAGTTGGGGGGTGCAGAAACAACACAGATTTGGGAAGCGTTAGTGTAGTATTGCTCTTTGTGTGGAGAGGGCAACCGCAGAAAGCACAAAGGTGGTTTGTAAGCAGAGGAAAGCCGGAGCTAGATGAACACTACAAAAACTACAATCAGCAGGGAACAAATGTGGGGTAATATCGAACCGCAATCTGTGACAGATCGGAATGTCAAGCGAGCCCCGACAAAAATGAATCTTAACTTGTGTCACAACTGTAAAAGATGTGGCACATTCAAATTTGTCTCTCACACTACTCACATGGGTCTCTGATCCATGAAGAAAGTCATTAAGTGCTTCTGGGTCACTGCAAGAGATATTGGTATGCTTTAAAATGTTATGAAAATGTATTCATTTTTTATGGGGGGGGGGGGGGGTGACAGGAACAAAAATATGATTCTACTATAATATACACATAATGTCTGTTCTTGCAAAGTCCAATGACTTACCAAATTACATCTAGCAGGCACCTGCCGTCTTCATCATCCATGACAACTACCACATTTTAACAGTAGAAGGCAACATGTGAATAGAAAACAAACAAACAAAAAACAAGTTTCTTAATATTCACCACCTACTCTAATAAAAATAGGTAATAATTATGCATACTTCATGGAAACAAATTTATCCATAGGGATTAATGCAGGTCAATATTTTGTTATGTAGCTTCATTGCAACAATTGTTTTATATTTTGGGAGATGCTATGACAATTTAGATATATTTTAACAAGCAAAATTGCTAATTTAATTATAATAATATTAAAGAATAATGACAGCTATACATATAATCATATGTATAATAAAATGCCATATCCTCTAGCTTTTAAGGTGAACATAACACAATCAATAACACTGCTTAAACACTGCAGCTCTTTTTAAAGTATTCTTCAGCAACAATTTTACATATTTTTTGATTTAGGAGCAGTGTTTATGCTGAACCCTGACCTCCTGGTAAAGTAAGCACGGATACCATAACAAAGCTAACCCAGTCAATGTTATATAATACTAATAATAGTAATAACAATACAGTAACTTTAACAAATTCGTGGCAGAGAGTAACATTTTATAGATATTAATTACATTATCAAAATATAATGTTTAACATTAAATATAAACAAATACATCTTAAAATATAATTAATAAAAATAAAAAGCTGTGTCTGTAATACCGGTAATAGAGATCTCGACATTAGCGTAGCCCAATTATTAATAACAAATAAGTTACTCACCCTTCTATGAAAGCATACAATTCTAACTCATCGTTGGCGCACTATATATTTTATATAATTTATAATAAACAAATGTAGCCTACTGTTAAAAATGCTGTCATATCAGATCATCCACATCATATTAACACGTAATAAACAATATGAAAACGCTCTGTTTCCATCTGATAGAGACATCATTTCAGTTTCGGCGCTTGGCAACAACAAATGTCAACTATCGTCTAGTATTCTATGATAGTATTATATACGACTCAAAATAAAGGTAGATGGGGGTGTATTACTGGTTGCCGCTCTAATAAGGCAACATCGTAGCCATTACTCGGGCTCTGTATAAGCAGTACGCAGGATATGAATGGAGACAGTGCAAACGGCTTGCTACAAGCTAGCTTGTGTTTTCAAATAGCTTTGCATAAATATATATAGATATACACACATATATACACATATCATTCATTAATTTTAGAAGAGGCGTCATTGTATGTGTTACTAATAGCAAAACATATGCATTTGTGCAATTAATTTCCTCATATTTACAACACTGTTTTGTCAGATTAATTTCGTTAGCTTAACTGTTTAGCTAGCTAAACTAGCCAGCTATCAACAATATTCCAGCGCACAGCTAGCTAATACCTTTGACATTCAAAACAAACCACGGGCTGACACAAATCACTCGTATGGCACGACAACTCCAATTTCAGCCAAGACAATACATTAGTGTTTGCTTAAAACTGTACACGCAATTACGCAGAAAGCTATCGATCTCTCCTTACATGCAAAATATTAGTAAATGTTGGAATACTCTTGGATCAGGGGGTATGTTTGGGAATTCGGTGGAAAATTAACATGTTTGCCTAGTCATGCAGGTGGTGTGACATCTTTATTTTGGGAGATGTAAAGTTTGAGACCCCTTTGCAATATGCAAATGTTGCAGCTTTTTCTTAGTTTGTGAGATTAATAGAGAAATTGCTACATTGTAACAAACTCACCCGAGACGATAGAGGTGCAGACAGCGCGGGGTCTCCGGAATAGCCTCGCACGGGCTGCTGTACAGGACCCAACTACAGGCAGGAAAGAGAAGACTCTTCCGCGCCTGATTAAAATCGAGGCTGATCCAGTTCACCGCGCAGCGACACAGTCGACTTTAGGCCCAATTAGATATAAATTATTATATGTAAATAACTTTACAAATGTTTCAGCATACAGTAACACAATCATGCTCTTCAACTATATTACTTAATTGTGGCTCGTTACGTAAACATATAAGAATCTTCACAAAATGGAATTCTAAATATTTTGTTTTATCATGAACAGCATTCTGGTAAAGTCTACAAAGGTGTTATACTATATATATAATATATCTATTCATAAAATGAAATGTATGCTATTTGTGCTTTGAAAGGAAAACATTAATTTAAAAACAAGGCTTACCGCGATGTTTTACTATATTATAATTTACATTAAAATGATGATGGCTTAAATTACATGTACATACGTTTTATTAAATTAATCACTACTAGGACTTATATTTCTAACATTATTAATAGATTTTCAAACATTCCGTCCCCCCCCCCCAAAAAAAACAGTAAAGGATTAGGCTACATTAATGGCAACCCAATATTATAAAACATATATGTGTGTGTGTGTGTGCTTTGAAAATACCAATACTGAAACACAAACATCAGAACATATTTATGCTTATATTTGAAACTGGAGGTTACAGAAACTGAGACCAAGTGTGCTATTGCATTGTACCGGTAGGCTACAGACAGTTTTGACAGATGTATATTAGGACAATAACAGTGTGATTAGGATAGAGGAGCCAGTCAGCGTCACTTTCACTACCATGTCACATGACAGGGGTGATGATTGGTGATGTGACTGAGCAAGCTCGCTGCTAGCTACAAAGTTACCTACATTATTATCAATCGCATTTACAGCAGTAGGCTAAACCCAAAATGGACAACAGTGGGAAAGAAAAGGAAGCGGCAGCATTGATTGCTGAAGCCGAAAAGAAATTGAGGTCATCACAGTCGTTCTTCGGGGCACTGTTTGGGTGAGCAAGTATTTAGCTAATGTAAGTTTGTTATGAGCCAACAATGCGGAAGCGTTGCCTAGCTAAACTGCTGCCGTACCGTAGTAGCAGCCGCAAGTCGGACCGAGTGCATCTACCGCACTGCTAGCCTACATATCATATCGGCAATGACGAACTATAAGACAATAGTGACAACAGCGAATGCAACTATCTCCGGCAGTTGGGACTGGGATCCCGGGGAATATGACATCCAAAACTGAAATTGAACACTCTTGACTTTGTGTACGATACCGGTAATACACCATTGCCACCTCGCATTGTCCCAACTGCAGAGGGTCTTAATCATAGAACAGTTAGTTTCAAATTGCCACGTACGGTATGTTTTTAACATTTAACTTCTGTCCCATAGTGGCTCCTCGAAAATGGAAGAGGCATGTGATATGTATGTGAGAGCTGCAAACATGTATAAGATGGCAAAAAATTGGTGTGGTAAGATTTTAAAATTTTAGATGCATTATTTAGTTGCAGTTTCACTCAAAAGGTTATTGTCTAGGTTCACAACATAAAAATTATTTTCAGCTGCAGGAAATGCCTTCTCTCAAGCAGCTTGTCTCCACCTACAAATGCAAAGTAAGCATGATGCAGCAACTAACTTCATAGATGCTGGAAATGCCTTCAAAAAAGCTGATCCACAAGGTAGGCCTAATAGTTACTTGTTAATATGTGTGACCTGTAGCAACCAGCACACACTTATTCTTAAAACTATATACCATGTAATATGGCAATACCACGACTAGCATGTAAACTCATAACATTCACTTGACTTCCTTTTAAAACAACAATGTATTATTCCTGCATGGTGGTTTTAAACCACACTGGGAAAACATGAATAAAAAAATGTGTATGGTAGTTAATTAAATAAATGCTGTTAGATCTATTTGTTAACCGGTACTAAGATTTCAGGGTTATGTGTTTTCCAAATTTACAATGAGGTAATTTAGCTTGGTGGTACTGTAGGTAAATCATGTTAGTGATTGATCTCAGGATCTGTCAGCTGAGAGTTGTAGGGCTGTCCCGAATACCATTTTACAGGTTTCGAATACTTGATGGTATTTCTGAACAAGTATTTGAATACTTTTTCTAAAAAATAAAAAAAAAACATTTAAAACACTCAACTATAATTACAAAGTATAAGAGAAGTAATATTAGATTCCTATCTTCAGTGAGCACACATGTAAACATAGCCATGCACTTTGATTGACACGTCAATTGAGCCAGTCAGAGCTGTCAAATAGCATATACCTTCTGTATTAGCCAATAAGAGTGTGTGTTAAATGAATAGTCCCACTCTCTTCTCACAAACCGAGCCAATTGCAATCAAATGTGTTGATGACACAGTGTAGGCAGGCAATTACATTTCAACATGTGGGTTTATATGGAGACAGAAGGGATTAATGGGAAAACATGTATGCATAATGTGAAAAATACTCGAATCGCAATATTTAAATCGAATACATACCCAATGAAAGAATAATAGAATATTTGGGGCCAGCCCTAGAGAGTTGACCACCCTCATAGCCTGTCCTTGTGATTCTCAAGTTGTGCATTTGCATTATGCACAAGGTTTGTGTCCTCCCACCTATTTGGCCCAGGTTTTTCAAAAATACATTTACTAATGGACTTTTAGTACCCTGCACTTTTCTGTCAGGATTATTGTCAGAATGCTATGCTGAGACAGCATTTTAAGAACCGTTTAAGTCTGGAGACACATTATATCAGTCATTATTTATCCATCATTGGGATTTGTTTGATGTACGTATCTTTGCATTGTGTTTTTAATTTTACAACTGGTTGATCTCTTCTAACAGAGGCCATAAACTGTCTAAACAGAGCTATTGAGATATACACAGACATGGTAAGCTTTATTTAATTCACTAACTAAGCATTTAAAATGTACAAATATTTCCCTATACCAGTTTTTTTTCTTATTCACTGTCTTTCTTATATTAGGGGCGGTTCACTATTGCTGCAAAGCATCACATCACAATTGCTGAAATATTTGAGACTGAGCTGGTGGATATTGATAAGGTGTGAATATCACATTCCCTCTAAAACGCCCTTTCTTATTTGATTCTCAGATTATATCTTAAACTGTTAGTTGTTTATTCTTTTGTTACATGTATTGGTGAAAGTTAAATAATAAAAGTTAATGAAAGCCCTGAGTGCATTTCTGGTGATTATTGCTAGTGATGCATGTTTGTTTTTATGCTGCTTTGTTTTCACGCAGGCCATTGCTCATTACGAACAAGCAGCAGACTATTATAAAGGAGAGGAGTCGACGAGGTAAATAATCAGTCAGTCCTGGGTTTAATTATTTTGTTATTCTAGATTGGAATTTTATTCAGTTTGCTCTCTCCTTGCTACCTTCATGTTTCACTCAAATGGCATAAAAGAAAAATCATACCCAGTGCTATTTTCCTAGGACATTGCTGTGTTTACAATAATAGTATTGTTTATTTCTTCACTCAGTTCTGCGAACAAGTGCCTTCTCAAAGTTGCAACCTACGCTGCTCAGCTTGAACAGTACCCAAAAGCTATTGAGATCTATGAGCAGGTGAGGAATTTATTTTTTAAATTTGTATTTAATGTTTTTCTACAAAACTTTTAATTACGATTAAATATCAGGAAGGCAGCACATGAGACGGAAGAATATGAACTAATAAGACATGTTTTTGTGTTGTATCCTGTAGAAATGGAATCACTGAAATTTAAACTGACTTTACTTGTTTATAGGTTGGAACCCATGCAATGGACAGTACACTACTGAAGTACAGTGCCAAGGATCATTTTTTCAAGGCAGCTCTGTGTCATTTCTGTGTAGACATGCTGAATGCTAAGGTAAGCGCATACCCAAATGTAACACATTTTACCTGTCGTACAATATTTTAAACATAAATATAGAATCAAACAACTATCTTCCATGTAAAGAGATATAACATAGTAATGGCGTCTTGAGTAGAGTGTCTGTGTGTCTTGTAACCTGATCTCAGATGTTCTGTGTGTGTGTTTGTGTGTGCGCGCTGCCCACAAATAATTTGTTTTGATCTGAGATGTTGGTGCTAGTGTGACATCTAGTGGCAGTTAAACACACGCATTTTGAAATTACAGATTGACAGCTATTCTAATTCACATTCCATATAATGCTAACATGAACAATTTGTTCCACTCACCATCTCTTGGTTGTCTAGCTTGCTGTACAGAAATATGAAGAAATGTTTCCAGCCTTTTCAGATTCTCGAGAATGCAAACTGTTAAAGGTAAACCTCTAAAATGTGTATGTAGTTAAATACCTATCTGTAATATAAAGCAGTTTTAAACACTCCTGTTATCTAGGGTTTACTCTAAACTATTAAAGCAATAGTATTTATATCCTGAAAGATATATTGTTTTATTTTACTGCAAACAGAAACTACTAGATGCCTATGAAGAACAGAACGTGGAAGCCTACACTGATTCAGTAAGTGTAAATAATACACACGGACCATTGGCCTATACTATGAATAGAGTTCAACCTAGCAAGATTTAACTGTGGGTGGTCAAGGAAAACCAGGGTTGACAAACTGCCTGCCTAAACTGGTGTTAAACGGTACTACGACTGTGATGAAGATGTTGAGCTGGAGTTAACTTTGTTTAAATTTGTGAGCGTTCACATATAAAAGGCTCGAATAAATGTGTTTTTCTATTTGCTGCGCATTCCAGACTTGGTTGTGTTTTTGTATTTGCTGCACGTTTCCGCTTGGATGTAGTTGTGTTTTTTGTATTCGAAGTTGTTTTCTTACTTTGTATCGTGTTTGCACCTGTCGGCCACCATACATTTGTGAGGTCAGGCACAGATATTTGACTAGAAGGTCCGGCTCGCAGTCTCCGCTCTAATTCATAGGTGTTCTATCGGGTTGAGGTAAATGGTAAATGGACTGCTTTTACATAGCGCTTTTAACCAAAGCGCTTTACAGTATTTTGCCTGACATTCACCCAGTCACACACACATTCATACACCGATGGTGATTGCTGCCATGCAAGGTGCAACCAACCACCGGGAGCAGTTAGGGGGGGTAGGGTGTTGCTCAAGGATGCTTACAGGTAGGTCAATACCGAGGTTCGAACCCACGACACCCAGAGCACTCGACCATCCTGTCCCCCTGGTCAGGACTCTGTGCAGTCTAGTTAAGTTCCTCCACACCAAACTCGCTCATCCATGTCTTTATGAACCCTGCTTTGTGCACTGGTGCGCAATCATGTTGGAACAGGAAGGGGCCATCCCCAAACTGTTTCCACAAAGTTGGGAGCATGAAATTGTCCCAAATGTCTTGATATGCTGAAGTATTAACAGTTCCTTTCACTGGAAAAAAGCCAAACAGCCCATGAAAAACAACCCCACACCATAATCGTCCATAGGATTGTCAGACAGAAGCGTGATTCGTCACTACAGTCTCTACTTCTCTAATGTCCAGTGGCGGCGTGCTTTACACCACCGCATATGATGCTTTGCATTGCACTTGGTGATGTAAGGCTTGAATGCAGCTGCTCTGCCATGGAAACCCATTCCATGAAGCTCTCTACACACTGTTCTTGAGCTAATGTGAAGACCACACGACGTTTGGAGGTCTGCAGCTATTAACTCTGCAGAAAGTTGCCGACTTCTGCGCACTGTGTCTCAGTATGCGCTGACCCCGCTCTGATTTTATGTGGCCTATCACTTTGTGGCTGAGTTTCTGTTCCATATCGCTTCCACTTTGTTATAATACCACTGTAAAACAGTTGACAGTGGAATATTTAGTAGTGGGGAAATTTCACGAATATACTTATTGCACAGGTGGAAATGTATCACAGTACCACGCTTGAATTCAGTTATCTCCTGAGAGCGACCTATTCTTTCACAAATGTCTGTAGAAGCAGTCTGCATGTCTAGGTGCTTGGTTTTATACACCTGTGGCCATGGAAGTGATTGGAACATATGAATTTAATTATTCAGAGGGGTTTCCCAATACTTTTGGCAATATAGTGTATATAAAAAGTTCTAGTCAGCTGTAATATATAGTACAAGCTTGATAATACTATGTTGATCGCTGTGGCAATATAACTTTTTTTGTACAGCCTTACCAGCTGTGTTGCCCAGGACTACTGTTTTTCTAACTGTGCTATGCTTTTCTCAGGTAAAGGAATTTGACACCATTTCGCGGTTGGATCAGTGGCTGACCACCATGCTTTTACGCATTAAGAAAACCATACAGGGGGAGGAGAATGATCTCCGTTGACGTAACCTACCTGTTTCTCATCAACCTGTATTTACATCTCTCTCTGGCTGCCCTTATCTTCTCACAACATTGCAACCCAACACAACATGCATTGTTACAGCAATCAATCTAGCTTTACTTGCCATGACCCATAATCTCCTTTTTAAAAGTACTGTGCTCTTTATACCATGGACAGTATTTTTTATTTAACCAGGTGAACTATTTTAGCTTCTTCTGTCTATAGACCTTAGCATTAGTTTTCTTAGTGAGCACTGCACATGTATCAAATGAATATTGTCATCATATAGGTATTGACCCAATCCCAGTAACGTTTCTAAATGCACTCAATAACAGCACACAACTATGATATTTGACACACTACCAAACTGAATGAGATGATTATGAAAATGATATACCTCATACAAAACAGCTTGCAGTGCATACTATTTTTTTTAATTTATTATTTTTTTTTTTAATATTACAAAATGTATTGCATAATCAAATTGGCAATATTAAGCAAACTACTCAACTGGATAATAGAGAGGATCTAAAATACAGGAACCTTTTGTCATCAAATCAGAGAGAAGCAAATGTCTAACTAAAACCCCTATTGCCTTTTTATAAAGAGAAATTCTCAGGAACTGTCAGTTGCAACATTTTGAAGAAAAGGTCAAAGTGACATTTTTTTTCAATGTAATATAAAATACTTTTATGCAACATGAGAAGGACTAGAATTCATAAGCACTTGTTTGGATTAGCATGTATACGAAAATAGTACAGCTTTATATGTCACTGTATAGCAGTACTGTTGGAAGTGTTTTTAAAATACATATTATAAAAAAAAATCTTTCAGTCAACTGATCAGCCTGGGTGTTTTGCATTTTACAGCCTACACAATGCAGTTAATTGAGGAGAAAGGAAGCTTTACTGATCTATTAACTGTGGTCATGTACAGGCAATATGAGAACACTTTTGAATTTGTCAGACAGACATTTTAAGACAGAAGTCTTAAGTATTGGTAAATCATTGTTTCTTGTCAACTGTTGGAATACATTGTCAAATGTAACTAATAATTAAAATAAAAGTGTAACTGCACCCAGCTCTGAGCCTGACTCCACCCACTACAACTTTGAAAAATGCATCGAGGTGCTTGGTGAGGAGAGGGGCTGAGAGGGGGACCCCCATTAACATTAGCATTTCAATTTGATAACATGAGCATACTACGTGTACTGTTGAATACCAGCCAGGTTCTGGGGTGATTTTTAACAGATATGTGTAGTTCTGTATATAAAATGCAGATTTTTATAAAAAATTGAATTATTTTGTTCTTAATACCATCATTGATGTGTCTCATCATCCCAGATAAATCATTACTTTAACAGCTCAACATTTTTTAAGGTGCAGGTTCAATTTAATTGTGACCTGTTTTGTGTGCTATCTTGCTTTGATGTAATTTTCTTCTGAAGCCTATAGTCTACACATTGACAGATCTTTTAAAACTCTTTTATATTAATTTTGGCATCATGTCATCAATACGTAAACTGCACTTGGATGACTGAAAACTGACCTTTTGCAAATGTTTTCAGTGTAGAGCGGGAGTTTTTAACCTATATCAAGCGCTGCTATTTCCTTTGTTTAAATGAGGTGTGTGTTGGCTGTATGTTGCATGTTTATGTGGACATTTTAATTTTATTTTTTAGGGAATAGGCAGTTTAAATCTGTGTCTTCATAATTTACTCAGATTTTATCAGATATCTAATGATTTAGTACATTTTATTGACTTGCACCATGCAGCTATGGAAATACCTCCAAGACCACTGCACATTTAAAATATAATTATTATAATGTACTATACATGTAAAACATGGCAAATAAAATACATTTTTATAATAAATAAATAAAATAGTTAAAATATATTGCTGCAGTGGTCTGTTCTTTCAGGAGCTTAGGTCTATCACTTTCACTAGGATACAATTATCTAAACATGGACTTAAAATAACACAAAGCTTTAAAGAATATCTGGGCTATTGTTTTGGCATTTAATGGTTTAAATGTGCCAATGAAGGAAAAAAAAAATTACATCAGACAATATATAAGGACTTTTATGTTATTACTGCCAAAAGAATGTCATTAAATGTCCAAGATATGGAGAGCATATATTTGGAAGGCATGTCCTCCAAGAGATTTTGCAGAGTAGCTATCATTTATTCTTAAGTATAATAATTATAAGTAACATAGCTAATAACACTTTAACTACAGTTTTCTTGAAATGTGTAACTGTACGCTTAAGTTAAGACTAGTTGTTTTTTTTAGGGGTATTCCTTGCTCAACATGGGCAATGGTTCGTTTGTTGTGAAATGTAGTCATGAAACTAATGATATATCAATTAACCTGATTTTAACCACTAGTACAAACAAGCCACGTGTTTGAGCACTTACAGTAAGTCTCTGCCTTCCTCACCTGAATGTGTAAACTATCAGACTAAGCTTATCAGTTGCTCGATGATCTGACTCATCCAGTAGAACCTTTTTTTTGTGGCATTATTTCAACTAGCTATTTGCCAGTTACATCTATTAATAATTGCAGATGTAGCCTAAAATATACTTTATATTTGTACAATATAACTAAAATGTGGTAAACCATACTGAGATTATTCCAGTCAGCTATTCAAATATCCCCAAAGTAGATTTAATATTAGCACGATAATTCAAACATAAATTATACTTCTCTTTATGTAGCGTGGTCTCACTGTCTACGAATATACTGTATCTGGTCAGTAGTCCACCAACAGTTTGTGTAGACTATTTCAATTTTCAATGTGCAAAAATAAATAACACCATATGCAATACGAAATTATCTTTTTTTCACTGGAATCGTTCATTTAATGATCACATACTCTTCAAACCACCAGCAGATGGCAACAAAGAAGGGTCTGCTTACCCTTTTGTGCAGCTACAGTAATATGCAGGGTCAGCCTTCAGCTGCCTTTCCCCTACACATCCAACATGCTACCACGGTCACCTTGTTTGCTAAGCTTCTCAAAACCTATCTCTTTAAAGTTGCCTTTAACCCTTTGTTTCACTCTCGTCTCCCCTGCCCTCCCAATAAGCATGCATTATTATTTTATTTTCTATATATTTCCCAAATATTTTTTATTTAATTGTATAGTTTCTAAAATGTATATTCCTATCCAATAGTATATATCTTAACTAAATGTTTTATATTTATCTTTGTTTGACTATGTAAAGTACAATGTAAGATGTCCTTGAGTGTTTTGAAAGGCGTCCTGAAATATAATGTATTATTATTATTATTATTATTATTAACCAACCTGACATGGTGGTTGACAAAGAGCAGAAGAGGGCAGTTGATAGATATGGCAATGAGGTAATCCCATCTGACAGCAGCATCAGGAAGAAGGAGCATGACTGCAAAGTACCTAGGGGCTGAAGGAACAACTGGAACAGTCCATATCGTCCACGTGGTGGTAGCAGTAGCATATAGGGGCTGTGACCTCTAAACTGGGAGAGTAGCTTCATGCAGATTTCAGGTACAACATCTGTGATTTCTGTCCAGAAGAGTGCAATCCATGGAACAGCTAAGATACTGCACAGAACCCACAAACTCCCAGGCTGCTTATGTTTTTAGATACACACACTACACAAAATTGAGTTTGCTAGTTCAAACCCCACTAACTCCGCTGATGCCACCATTTGTGTTTGAATGTGTGAAGGAAAGGCTTTACTGAACAGTGCTTTGAGTGGCCAGAAGGTTAGAAAAGTGCTTTAAATGCAGTCCATTTACATGATGTGACAGACTAATTCAGCAACTTGCCAGTTGATGTTGTTCATTTTTATTTTGGGCTAGCTTCAAGCTATCACACTGTTGCTGTTGTTAATATTTTTTATTATTATTATTATTATTATTATTATTATTATTATTCCCCAGCTTCTTCCACATTTTTCAACCTTTCAACTTCATTCAACCTTTAAATTATTCAGGTATGTTGGGAAGGAATGGCGTGTTTTCAACATTTTCAAAATAATTATACTTTTTTAAATATTCAATTCCCCATTGGAATGAATTTAGAACCTTCAAATTGCATGCCTCTTCATCTTACTTTAGCTTTATTCAAATATTTTCAACAACTTCTACAACTTCTTCAGATACTTAATTTCCCGTCATAGTACTTCAAAACATGATCAGCTCCCATAAACTTGTAATGTTTGGTCAAGAGCTTAAATGGCTATAACTCGGTGCGGCAGTTGGTCATAAGACGTAGATAGGCACATCATTAGATTCAGAATGACGTCCTCTATCAGTCCCCCATCGCTGATTGGTGCTGTATAGTATGTTCTACTATGATTTGTCGAGAGCTTAAATTACTATAACTATAAGTGACAGTTGGTCATAGGAAGTAGATAGGCACATCATTAGATTCAGAATGACGTTCTCTATCAGTCCCCTTTCAGTGATCGGTGCTTTATAGCCATGCATTTATAGCCCGCGCCACTTTGGAAAGCTCTGACTGGGGGATCCCGAGGCGTTCCCAGGCCAGTGTGGAGATATAATCTCTCCACCTAGTCCTGGG
>JAODLL010000005.1:231348-251940 GCA_026546735.1 Forbesichthys agassizii | reverse complement strand
CGTCCAAGGGTTCACACCTTAATACTCCATAAGTATGAATTATCAATGGGGCGTGGTTAGTCCGCTGGATCACTACACATGTAACATGGCAAAAGTAGTTGTCTACATTTAAGCAATTTTTTGATGGCATCATTTACTGATTCTTAGCAGTTGTATCAAGACTTGAGCTTCAGATTCAAAAATGCTTGGGAAAATGTAGCTTCTGTGGACGCTACCGCATTACTTGATCAATTAGTAGCTTCGCTACTGAAAAGCTATTTGATTCAGAAAACAGCGCCACTACCGCCACGCTACTCATAAATGTAGTTTAACTAGTAGCGTCGCTACAAGTAGCTACTGCCCAACACTGCTTATCACACAGGGTTCCCGCGGGTCCTTAGAAAATCTTAAATCTTAAATAAAAAAAAGGAAAATGAAGGCCTTAAATTGTCGTAAATTTACCGTAAATTTGCTAAAGGTATTATATTTACAGCGGGTGCGTTTAAGGCTGATTGTAAAGTTGGAAAAATTAGATACTCCGCTGTTTACATTACCGTAGCTAGCTACTACGTTGACGTCTAGTAGTGGCTACGTTCTGTCGTCATCAATAATTGTTTAGTCTTTATTCAAGATCGGAATGAGCCAAGATGGGGAAATGCAAATTTAACAGAAAATGGTTGGAGGAAGAAAGGTTTCTGGGTTGGTTGGTGCCGGTAGAAAGTGAATATGAGGCAAGTTGCAAATTATGCCAAAGACATTCAAGTTGGGGACCATGGGGGTGAGAACAGTGGAATCCCATTTAAAATGTCAAATGCACCAGTGGCATGCATCGGCAATTAGTGGTGCTCAGCTAACACCTGCATTGTTTGCACCTACCAGACGAGTTAATTCGGACTGCCTAGCAACAACTTCGCAGCAGTCATCTTTGAGCAGTTTTCTGTCACCGCCGGAGACACTACGGGTTGAGGTGCTGTGGATTCTCTACACTGTGAGCAAACACCATTCATTAAAATCGAATGATGACATAAGTAGCGTCTTTGCCGCTATGTTCCCTGATTCTGCTTATGCAAAGTCATTCACTTGTAGTGAAAATAAGACTGCTTATGTCGCCAAATATGGCATCGCCTCATTTATTAAAAGAGAGCTCTTGCGAAGCGTTAGTGAGAAAACTAATGTGATAATGTTTGAATAAAATGACAAAGAGCAAGCAAATGGATCTCCATCTGAGATATTGGACGATATTGGAGATGATGAGACGGGCACACGTGTCATCTCCCGCTACTACGGATCGCAGTTTATGGGTCACTCCCGAGCCGAGGACATGGTGGATCATTTTTATGTAAGTCTCTAATTTAAAAGGGTATTTCTTTAGCTGCATGTCACCAACGATATCCTAGCATCAAAAACCAATTAAACAAATTACATTGATTTAAACAAGGAAATAGTTGTAGCCTACACAGTGGTTTACTAGTGGTTGTTGGTTATTTAGAGTGGATTAGCCTCGTTTTCTGCTGGTTTTGACCACATGGAAGCGATAACAATGATAACGAATAACGAAATCTACTTTTGTGCGGTAAAAGCAAACGTAAGACACTTCAGTAATTTGTGTCAATTATTATATTATTTCCAACGTGCTCAGTGAAATAAATTCAATCGATAAATATTGCTGCCCCAACGTGATGACTGGATACTTTTTCTATTCCATGCACGTCAAAGCACTGTGTACGTGTGTTTTAATCAATAAATAATCCATTAGTAGAAGAAATAACTAGGATCTGGTTCTTATGTTTTCGATTGATGTCTATATAAGCATATTTTGTTATTAGGCTAATAGAACCATGTGGATTACTTAGCAGATTTTAGTTTTTTTTATCATTTGTGCAGGAAGGTACAAAGGAGCTGGTTTTGAGCAACTTGCTCTCTCTGTCAATGGATGGGCCCAATGTTAACTGGAAGTTTGTTGAGCTCTTACAAGAGGAACACAGAGCAGTGTGGTGGAGCCCAACAACAGATGGTTGGGAGTTGTGACCTTCACACAATGCATAACTCATTTAAGAATGGGTTTGCAGTTTGGCAAATTGAGAAAGTACTCTGCACTACCTGTTTCATTGTGCACCTGCAAGGAGGGAAGACTATATGTTGCTGAATAAGTGTGGTAAATTTCCTCAGCCCTTTTGTGGACATCCTTGGCTGGAAAACCTGCCAGCAGTGGAGAGAGCAATTGAAATTTGGCCATATATTGGCCTATGTGGATCAAGTTAAAGTCAAGAAGCTCCCCAACCCAAGGTCGTCATCATATGACACCATCGAAAAAGCACGAATGGATCCCCTTATCCTGGTGAAGATGCACTTCTTCATGAGTGTGTCAAGAAGTTTTCAGCCATTTCTTGCAAAGTACCAGAGAGATGACCCGATGATTCCCTTCATCTGCAAGGATTTGGAGGATCTTAACATGGTTAGTCTAATGACAACTACAAATGTATTTAAATGATTGTTTCAGCCAAGCACCGTTAATTACAAATACAAACAATAAAAAAGAAAATAATTTTCAGCATGTGAAATTGGTTAGGGTTTGTATTGTTAATAATGAATACCCTTTTCCAGTTATAAAGGTTATATGCTTTTCTATTTTCAGAGCCTTCTCAGACGCTTTATTAAGCGAGACATCCTTGACGTTTCCCCAATAAAGCTTTTAAAGCTTGATGTGACTGACCAAAAGCTTTGGGTCAGTCCAAACAAAGTGGACATTGGCATGGGAGCCACTGTTGCCCTTAAGGTAACTGATACATTTATTAGGTTAGATGACTGCACAATGTGATATATAAGCAGTGAAGTAATTGTTTAGAAATTAGCTGATTTGTGTGCACATCAAGCAGTTGACATATTAACTTGAATTTTTGGTGTTTCAGGTGTTGTGATACTTGTGTATTTCGTGTTTGTTAGGCAGTCAGAGGGGTGGAAGTGAACATGTTACTGTTCATGAGAGAGAGCCAGATTGCTCTGTAAAAATGTGTCAGAACATTCTATTAAAGTGCTCACTTAAGTACCCCACTGTCTGAAACATGATGTGCCTAGACCCCACAAAGATGCACTCTGAGCCAGATTTGTGCCTGCAGAAAATGAAGGCTCTCATAATTAAATTTGTGCAGGACAAGAAGGAGGAGTCACTGGATAATATATTTACACGACATTTTTAACCAGACTACTGTTTAGCATAGGGCAGGCCGTGTGGCTGCAGGTTTTTATTCCAAACAAGCAGGAGCATACCAGGCTTGACTATATCAACTGATCTGTCTTAAATTAGTTGATTAGTAAAGATTGGGTAGGAAAAAAAATCTGCATGCACACTATGAAGACAGTTATTTTCCTGGGTGACTTATAGGTAGACAAATTGTCCCAGAAACCTGGGGTGTCCCTGGTAATTTACAACCAGATAAATCCATGTTGTGATTTTCACAATTTATAATATTATTTTACAAATAATGGTTTGATCTAATTGCAGGTAATGAGATTGCACAACAATTTCAGAAGTTCCTATTCAATGAGGCCAGAGGAGAAGGATTTATGGCTTTTAGTGTGTTGGATGGACAATCAAGAGTGGACATATTCCTGCACAAGGCCATGAATGGATATAAACAACTTTGGAGCTTTGTGGAAAAGCTGTTGCTTCTGCCCCATGGACAAGCTACTGTAAAGCAGGGGTTCTCCATGAACAAGCAGCAGGTGGAGATATGCAATATGGCGAAGGACACTATAGTCTGACATAGACTAATATGTGACTGTGAGTGTGTGTGGTGGAGTTGTGAAAGTGCCACTAACTAAAGAGCTGCTAAACGAGGCGTTATAGACTCCATTTGGAAGATGAGAGCAAGAAAAAGGACAAGACAGAAATGCTGGGCAGGAGAAAAAAAGCTAAATATGAGCTTCTAGAGAAGAAACAAAATCACAAATGTATGCCAAGCTCTAGAGAAGGATGCAGACAACCTTGCAGAGAAGGCTGAGAAATACAGCAGGGACCAAGATGGCAGAACTCATAACTAAATCCAACTCATGAGAATGAAATGCAAGGAGAAGAGAGGGGAGTTGAACTAGACTGTGAAATTGAAAAGAGTCTTGAAGATAGTTTGTCTGTTAATTGGTTAAATAATATTTCAATGAATTACATATATTCTAATTATATAAATAGTTCAATAATTTGGGGTCCTAACATTTTTTGGCATGGTCTTAAAATGCATTAAATTTTACTTATACAATTGTGCAAGAACCTTGTCTCACGCATTGCGCGGTGAGACTGCAGCATCTTCTTATGAACCTGAGAGGCAGCCGGTAAGACTACATTTGAATGATGTTAAAGGCCTCTCAGAGTGAACAATATAGTAGCTGGGATTGTAATGGTGGTAATTTCGCAGCCAATGCTAAGGGGGTGGGATGGACTATTTGTGTGGGTTGTGTGTATGTAACTCTCTCATGGTTAGTCTATTTTGGGAACAATGTCAAAATGCGTGTTAGCTACCTGTCATATTTGTGTCTAAATAGGAATTGATGTATTTAAAGCCTGTATAATCCATTATTTAGTAAAATGTTGAGATTTCTATTCAGATACTGTTTGATTATTGGATAATGAACATGTGTGCCAGAAGTGAAGAAATGGTGTTGCAATGGTTTTAAGATAAAGAAGGTGATGTGATGTTTGTATTTTCCATCTTTCCTATCATGTCATGTCATAAGGTTTTTTACCTTATGACAGAATGGCTATCACTTTACATTGCAGAAAAGTGTAATTTCTTCATTGTTGTCACATGAAAATATATGCTCACATATTTGCAAATATGTGAGGGGTGTACTCACTTTTGTGAGATACTGCATCTACAGTATTACAAGCAGCAGAGACGGAGAGTGAGCACGCCTCTGCTTTGCAGCCTAACGGCAACAAGGAGGCATATGATGTCATGCTTAACTATCTGCAGGGACTTGTAAAGACTGCAAAGGAAGTGTATGGTTGGTGGAAACGATGGGTTCCGCCAAAAGAACAATGATCTTCAGCAACGCCTGAAGAGGCTTGAACTCTGCGTCCCCCAGTTGGTCTCCAGGAAATCTGACTTTATACAAGCAAGGATGAAGGAGGACACTTATAGATTAACACTGGCAGCGACCAATCCGGTTTATCCAATGCCAGCCATTAAATTGAAGCAAACAGCTCTTCCTAAGTTGGATAGAAATAAGGGTGATTTCTATAGATGGAGAAAAGACTGGGAGGCACTCCAGATGCAAGGTGAGCCATCCGGATCACGGGAGGTGAATAAAACCGCAGACGACATCTTCCGGGTCCTACAGAATCGCTATGGAAATTGAATGTTCATCGCTATAAAAATAGTAGAATAGCTACAAGAAATGCCGCCTGTGAGAGGTTACCAGTGTTAAATTCCATCAATTTAGCAGTTTTGCTAAATGGTGTACTTTGTAGATTTGCACAGTTAATTTATAAATAACTGGACAACGAATCAGTGGAGGAAGTGACAGATGTTTATTCCAGTAGCAGTTAATAGTACATGTCTCTTTCAGATGATATCCACATTCATACAACTAAATGTTATCCATGATCTACTGAAATATATCTTCCTCTGCTCCTCTGAGATCCTGTCTGTCTCTATATGCAGTTCAGTCACATGTCAGTTGCCATGGGAACGTGACCTTGCCATGGGCCAGCACCAAAAACAATAGATAAGACGGAAACAGGAAAAACAATAACACTCCAAGTTAATATAATAAAACATATTGAGAAACCTAATATAATATAGTTAATGGAATAAAACATAATTCATTATTAGTGTAAAAATGGTCCCCCACGGTTTCCCACACCAGCCACGGAAAATAGTGGAGTTAGTTTGAGCTGTGGAGAAGACACTTAAAGATTTAAGTGACCTTAGGGACATGGGCGCTATTAAGAATCCCTTGATAACGAAATCAATCGAAAGCAAGTTTACAGATTCCCTCAAAAAAAAAGGATGGCTTGTCTATGTTGCTGATAGAAGAAATGTTTTGGCACCCGACAAGATGTTTGATGCTCTACTGGGCTTCCTTAAAGAGCAAGAAAGCATATACGAGCAGCTTGAGCAGCTAAGGGATGAAGAGCCAAGTAGAAGGGAACATAGGACAGAGCCAGGGAGAAGAGGAACCAGGCCGGAGCCAGGATATATCGAGCCATGGGGGAGAGGAGCCAGGTCAGAGCCGCGATATGCCAGAACAAGGACAGCCAAGTCAGACGACATTCCTACAGGGTGTGTTGTCTGCGGTGATGGAAAGCACAAGAAGAAGCTCTACTTTTTTAAGCAGTTTAGAGCACTACATCTCGCAGATAAAATAGCTGCAGTATGATTGTTGGGGGCATGTAAGAGGTGTCTCGAGGTTCATGATGGCAGACTATATTGCAAACCTAGCATAAATCAAGAGTGCATGGATAAACATACCCCTGAGCATCATTTTTACTTTTGCCCAAATTTTGAGATGAAGATGTGCAGGGCAGGGAAGGACAATGGCGGTCTTGGGTCAGAGGAGAAAAAGGGCAGAAAGAAATACATGCAGGAGCAAGAGGATTTCCTCAACAAACTTCCACTAGAACTGGTAAAACAATGCCAAGATGTATTTTTGAATACTGCAGCACGGACCTTCAGCACTGTAAAGAACCAACCAGGCCTTTTTAGTGGAAGGTGGACTTCAAGAGCTGCCAGTGATAATGATGCTCCTCGAGGTCACAGCAAATGCTGGACAGAAAATCGGGACATTAATTGACTTGGCTTCGGATACCATAACCCACAAGGCTGCAAGCGAACTTAACCTCAGGAGTGAGGAAATAACCCTCGTTGTCCATGGGGTTGGTGGGATGAAGGTCCATATGGAAACGAGAAGGTACCTTCGGCAGATTCAGATCACACCAATTGGTGTGTTATGGGCTGGATAATATTGCTGATGTACACAAGAGCGTGACCCCAGGACATCTACAGAGATTCTTCCCCGATGTTCTGCTCGACGAACTGACAAGATCCGGTGAAATAAATCTTCTCATAAGCCATAGGAAGGGTCAATTAACACCTCAGAGAATCAGAGTTGTTAGGGATCTTGTGTTGTGGGATGGTCCACTGGAAAAGACAGTTGGAGGGACTCACCCTGAACTCTTTGAGGAGCTTACTGTGTCAGCTCATATGTCTAAAACCCATTTTGCAAGGTCAATGAGAGCAGCTGCTGTGAAGTATAAGGAGATTGCCTGCAGTGTCCCAAAGCAATGTTCATTACAGGAGTCAAGAACTAACCAGGAGTTCTTAGAGTGTTGGAGATGGGATAGCATCGGTGCGGCTTGCAAACCAAAATGTGGAGGCTGTCGTTGCGGACACTGCCAACCAGGCGGTAAAGAAATGTCTCTTGCTGAGGAGAGAGAACTTGAATTAGTAAAAGGAGGACTCACTTATATAGTTGGTGACTCGAACAACAAGGAACCACATTGGAATGCAAGATATCCGTGGCTAGGGGATCCTGCCTCCTTGCTGAATAATAAAGGAACGGTAGAGGCCACGTTCTTCAGAACAGAGAAGCAACTAGCCAAGGAATTGGAATGGAAAGTGGCATATGCTGCTCAGGTGCATGACATGGTCGATCGGAGAGCTGCAATTAGATTATCCAAGGACATGATTGACTACTGGAAGGGGCCAGTGAGGTATATCAGTCATCTTATCGCGCCCAACCCGCATTCTGTCACTACCCCAGTAAGACTTGTGTGGAACAGTAGCCAAAGATGTAGAAGGGTGAGCTTGAATGACTTGTTAATGAAAGGCCTAGATGTCCTCAATCAGATTTGCGCTGTTCTTCTCAGATTTCGGGGTGGTGCATTTGCTGCTCTTAGGGCTATAACGATGATGTACAATTCAGTGTGGTTAGAAGATCAGGAAGTGCATCTACATAGATTTCTTTGGCAAGACTCCGAGGATGAAGAGCTGGGGGAATACGCAATTACCAGAGTGAATATTGGAGATAAACCTGCAGGGTGCATCGCACAGCTAGCAATGCGCAAAAGTGCTAATTTGCCTCCTTTCACCCACCTCGAAGAGGAGCGTCAGGTACTCCTGCATGACAGCTATGTTGATGACATTCTTACATCCCATGACAACCTTGACCCCCTAAAAACCATCACAGGGAATGTGGAGAGGATTCTGAAGGCTTGAGATTTCGAGCTAAAACCTTAGGTGTTTTCTAAGCAAAGTGGGAGGAAGGAGTGCAATGACAAACCGGGGAAGTCCGATGTAAAGACTATGGTTTTACCAAACCAAATGCGTAAGGAAAATAACAAGGCCCTTGGCCATTGATACCAACCATCTCATGGTTGGTATCAATTTCTCAAAAAGAAAGAGGGATGAGACTTGGCCGAGACCTTCTGCAAGAGCAGATTGGATCACAGACGCCAAACCCTCTAACGCGAAGAGAACTGCTCAGCCAAGTGTCAGGGCTGTATGACCCGGTTGGCTTGGTAACACCTGCCAAACAGATGGGAGCGATCCTGGTGCGTAGGGCATTCCAAGAAGCAAAGTGAGAGAGCTGCATGGTCAAGGATACGTGGGACATGGCACTTTCGAATGGCCTCAGGAAGGATGCAATTAAGCTCTTTGAAGAGTATGGTCAACTTTCCATGGTAAAGTTCCCACGATCATTAACTCCCTCATGTCTTGTCAATGAGCCTTTGGCCATTACATTCTCCGATAGAAGAGAGAACGCTTATGGAGCAGTTATGTATTTAAGATGTGACTTGGACCAGGGCCCACTTGTCAGGTTGGTCGAATCTAAAGCCAAACTAACTCCGTTGGACTAAAGAGGTTATGCGGTAAAGGCAGAAATATGTGCACTGTAATTACCAATAGTAATTTAAAAGTGAACAAATTTGTCAACTTTACTTATGCTTACGTTTTTACATGTTTTACAATGTTATATTCAGTTAGTACTATTCCACTGAGAAAAACATCTTATAGTCATTATTTTGAGTTAAATTCACTTACAAGAACTTAGTGTGGGCTGTGGGCATGCGCAGTAGTATGGCTAGATTCAGCGCTCTGGGGGTGTGGGCATGCGCAGGTAGACACGACACGGCACGAGCTAGCCAGATACACGTGGAGGATTAGTTGATTGAAGAATTAGGTGAGTGTGGCTTTGAGATATATAATTTTCTTTTTTTTTTAAAGATTGTACTTTTTTTAAATGATGTGTTTGTGTGATTATATACACCAGTGTGTGTATATATAAGATAGATCTTTGTGGGGACATTAGGATACCAAATGGCATACCGTACCGGTGTCGTGCACAAAAGTGACTTGCTGATAAAAAGTGTTCATGGTATGAAAAGTGCATTTTATAGCTATATACATATATTTTTAACTGGTAAAAATGAATGGATTCATTATAATTTAGAGCACAGTGGAGGTAAAATACTATAAATTAAGGCTAATTAAAAAATGTATACATTTTAGGCAGCCAATAAACCATTGTGTTAGTTGGTTGGACATTATATTTCCGAATTATATGTATATTGTCTAATGTATAATGTGTAAATTATTTGTTTGCTATGTGAAATATCCTTGTTTAGCATAGATATTAAGAAAATATAGGATACTTTTAGTCTAACTAACATGATGCTTTATATAGGCCGCCTAGCTAAAACACTCTTATTTTATCCTTAATTTATAGTATTTCACATTTTTTGTGCCTTAGATTATAATTATTACATTAATTTTTACCAGCAAAAAAATTAATATAACCATAAAATGCACTGTTACATACCGTGATCACTATCAGCAAGTTACTTTTGGGCACGACACTACCCACTACGGTACGTTACTCTGTAACACCTACGGTATATTAATTTACAGTAGACTACATGATGTCTAATGTAAGGTACGGTATTGATAAAATAAGTTAGTGAGTTTAGCTTGCCAATTAAATGAATAATTAGTCTCTGTTTATATTGTTCAAGCTGCGTAATTTATAATGTATAAACCGGTACTGGTGCTGTAGGTTGGAAATGAAAAGGTACTCTTCTGTACCATAGCTAGCGTTAGCAAACGTTAGTGCGCACCAATGTTAGCCAGCTAGCTAGTATCCTTATAATGCTGTGCTTGTGTGTAACACAAATAAAAAGCCAGCAAGCCAACGTTTGTGCTAGCACGAGCCGTTTGCCGTTAGCGCGAATGGCGTGTGGGCCTACTCATATTTATGTTACACAAACAGTTTTATATAAGGATTCCCCAGCATAATTGCGATTCTACCTTATTTTCACTTACTTTATGACCCAATTTCAGTTATGTGATTACAAGAATAGACCGTAAACCTGACAAAACATTAGCTTGAATAGAATATATTAAATTACAAATTATCAGTGGATGCCTTTTACTTCCATTAATACATTTTTCATTGTTTTTCCACATAACAGAAGTGACTGAGAGAAGACAAAACATCTACTTTGTCAACATCAACGTTGTCGTCACAGGTGAGATGCCTGTGTGTGCGAAGAGACAATAGGTGATACACAGGACTTGGAGAGTCAGCTGGAACATAACTTGGCTACACTATTTTTGAAAATGCAAACACTCCTTCGCATTTCAGAAAGTTCTACACGAGGTGATTTAGCAGATTAACCAGATCCACTTACTGTCACAGCCAATACACCATAGTGCAGTCCAGAAGAACATCAGTCAGCATTTTGGTAATGTGGACAGCTCCATTGTGAATGACATTTTACATGTTGTTTCTGAAAGTAATATCTTTTCGAAATTCACCAATACAGGAAGGTCTCTGTCAACAACTAGTAAGAGGGCATCATATATATCACGAGAATTTCCTCTCATCATGCCAGTTGAGTTTCTTCTTGAACGAAGCAATCAGTCTTTTGTTTACATTCCTATTCTGAAAATGCTACAAGGTTTATTGAGCAATATGCATATTTTGGGTGCCGCACTGGCTGGAGAGACCATTTCATCACAAGGATACCATTCTTTCAGAAATGGTTCCCATTTCAAAGAAAATGTTCTTTTGAATGTTGAAGAATTTAGAATTGCTCTTGGACTATACATAGATGAATTTGAGGTGGCTAAACCTTTAGGAATGTCCAGGAAAAAACATAAACTATGTGCCATATATTGGGTTCTTGCTGATCTTGAATCCAAGTATCGGTCAAGTCTTCCCTCTATTCAACTTGCACTTTTGTGTAAGGTTAATGCTGTTAAACAACATGGCTATGCTGAAGTTCTCCGTCCTCTCACTAATGATCTTGCTACTTTGGAGGAGCATGGTGTATATGTGGAACAACTTGGAGAAAGTGTTAAAGGCACTGTGTACTATATGTGGCTGCAGACAATTTGGGAGCTCACTCTTTAGCAGGATTCCAAGAGAGTTTTACAGTTTTGTCGATTTTGTATGTGTAATCAAAGTGATATACAGGATAAGGAGGTACGATCAAGCCTACTGCAGCCAAGAACAAAAGAGAACCATGTGCAAGAGGTGACACAGGGCCATAATTTAGCAAAACTTTATGGTGTTAAAAGTCGGTGTCCACTGAGCGCTAACCTTAAACACTTTCATGTGGTGGATGGTTTCCCACCTGATATTCTTCATGATTTTCTGGAGGGTGTAGTACCAGTGGAACTGTCACTATGTCTTCAGGATTTGATTTCAAATAAGTATTTTTATTTGGACACACTGAATGATAATATCAAACTGTTTCCATACACATTTTCAGATAGAACAGACCAACCACAAATAATTCCAAAGAGTTTTATCTCCAAGGGAACGATTGGAGGCAATGGACATGAAAATTAGGCGCTTTTGAGGCTTCTCCCATTCATGGTAGGCCATAGTGTCCCTGAGGGAGACCCGACTTGGGAGATTCTTAAGCTTTTAAAAGATGCACTTGAATTAGTCATGTCATCACATTTCACTGAGGAGTCAGTATACTTCTTGGAATGTAAAGTGGCAGAACACAGAGTTACTGCAGAAAACCTTTCCCAACTACAGACTCTGTCCAAAACATCACTTCATTGAACATTATCCTGAGATGATTAAAAAGTTTGGCTTCTGGCAGATGTGTGGATGATGCGATTTGAAGGGAAACATACATTTTTCAAAAATGTTATCCCTGATACTCGCAATTTCAAGAATGTAGCGCTTACCTTGGCTGTAAGACGTCAGAAGATGATCGCCTACCATTTTGATTAATCAGAATTTTTTAAGCCTCCTTTGCAAGTTAATAAGGTGAAGTCTGTGATGGTAAAACATTTCCTGAAAATGTTCAAGCTTCGCTTTATCAGAAAAATGGCAAACAAAGCACAGTACAGGTTGCATCTTCTGCATATGTTCATGGTGTTTACTACAGTGCAGAAATTATCATTTCAGTTGGGTCTTGTTCAGGACTCCCAGAGTTCAGGAAAATAACACATAGTAGTAATCAACATAGAGGTTTTGTTGGTCTGCAGCCTTATGACAGCGTGGTACAATGAGCATTTACGTTCCTATGAGCTATGCTTAAGTGGGGCAGGAAATCTGGCAGTCACAAGGTTGAGTGAACTAAATTATGTTTTCCCATTATCCACCTACAGGGTGAAAGGCAATGTGCTTGTGACACTAAAACATTTTATATTATGCTGACTGAACATGTGTTGAGCAGGCACTAAAGTTATTCTTAATCACTTTTTTTAGGACATGGGAAGTTACACATGGAGATGCATAATAGCAGAACAGAATGATAAAAAACTAACACTGGACAAAAAAAACAGACTTGGTGGAGGAACTGAAGATCCTGCTCCAAGACAAATTCCACTTTCAGCATGACCAATCTAATGTATGAAGATCCTGAATTCAACACTGCACTTTGCAACCTGGATGACGTGGAAGATTTGCCGCCAGAAATAGCGACATTGAAGGTTATTCCTCTGTTGCCGGATGTAATAACCACTCCTTCATCCTCTGCTAGCATATCTGATAATACAGAAGTTCTCTCTTTGTCCAGTCACTCACCAACAACCAGACGAGAAAAGTGGCCAAACATATTTACCATTCCAAATTTATTGGTGGATGTGGAATTCCAACTGAGACAGGCAAACCTTGTTTACTTAAGAGATAAGACATACTTCAAAATACCAAGTGACATGAGGCATGTTGTCTTGGAAAAGCTTGCTGAAGAGATTTATAAATTGAATGCCTACCCAAATGATGAGCGGATCAACTCCATGTCATTAGCATGTTCTGGCTGGAAAAACAGCTTGAAATATAAAATGGGCAACTACCGCACAAAACTAAAAAATGCAGGATGTGCCGATGTTAGTATAAATGGGCTCAAACAAGGTGGTCCGGAGATGGTATCAAATGGCCTTCGAAGACCAAAAAGGTGTGAGGTAAATTATTTACCAGATTTTCAAGATGGGCAGAATGAAGACAGCCTAGAGGTTCAGCGAAAGGTCCTGGTTGAAGAGATTAAGAAAAAGAACCCAAATGCAACTGTGATTGATTCAAAGATGGACCAAACTTTCCCACTGCGCAGGAGGGAAATAGTGGACAATGGACCACCAATTCAGACCCTGATGGAGCGGTGGCCAGCTATGTTTACAGAGAGACAAGTAAGCCCTGGCATTCATTTTTGAATCCGTGTTTTTGTTTATCAATTGTAACTTGTACATTTCCCTTAATTTTAGGTATATGCCGAGTTCACCACAAACCTGCAGACAGACTTTTTTGATGCCTTGGACCAATACACGCCGAACCTAATCACAGTATTCAAGTCCTAGGAGAGGAAATGTTGGGAAGACATTGGCAGACCTACTGAAACATGTTAATAATGCGGTATGTACATTTTTTAAAGGAAAAGTTAACCAATTTCCCCCATGTAGATCCCTAGTGGTACACAGACATGCCGATACTGATATGTATGTGTGTGTGTAAAAAAATAATCAGGGCTTCAGACTGAGACCAATTAGTTGCATTTTGTGACCATTTTTGGAGACAGTGCGACTACATTTTATTACTAGGCTTGCAAGACTTGCTAAACTTGCAAACATGTTTGCGTTATAATATTACTGCCATTCTCATCTGTCTGCGCTTGTAATCACCTCGTGATTAACTAAAAACAATAAACTAAAATTATTAATTTGAATAATAATGTGATTTGATTCAATAATGTTCCTGCTATAACTTAAGATACATGCTAGCGGTAACGTTAGCGAACTAAGTGAAGGGAGGTAACGTTAGCAAACTTAGTGAAGGGAGGTAACGTTAGCGAACTCAGTGAGGGTCTTATGTTTATTATACCTTGACGTTTTGAAGGGAATTAAATGCCTTACTACGTTAGTTCTGGTGGCTAAAATATTTTAATGTCCATGGTTGTGCTGTCAAATATTTAAAGCAACGCAAACGATCTTACCTGGCACCGTGCTAGTGGGACAAAAATTGCTCTCAGCCAGGCTGCAATCTTTTCAACTGAATATGTAAGAGCTATTGCCCTCTGTAAGTAGTAGTGGGTCAAAGAGGCATTAGGCTATACATTAATAATTAAGTGCTCCTGGAAAATTTGTCTGGAGATGTGTGTGTGTATGCCAATATAGTAATTATCGTGACAGGTCTAGTTAAAGATACATTCAAATGTAAATATATGAGCTCTAATTCATTGATGTCAGAGGGCTGTGATTGGCTAATAGTAAATGTTGAGCCAGGAACGCATTATGGGATGTGGATCCAGAAGCAAGTCCTACTTGACAAAATCACACTGTGCTTTAATGTAGTGCACGCACAGCCAAAACCTGAACTAGCAAAGATGTGTCCAAATGTGTCATCTGTGCACGTTTGTTTTATTGAGGTTCATTTTATGTAAACAAATGATGTCATTGTCTTCCTGTTTGTCTTGTGCTGGAATGGGCTGAATCGCTCATAGGCTTAACATGTAAATTTAAACGTATTTCTCAAATGGTTTGCGCACATATTTTTATTTTGCGTGCACAAACAATGCACAAATAAATATAAATACTTGTATTCACATTCTTGTCATATAAGGTGCCAACTTCACGAAGGTAACACAATTGGCTACGTAACGTGCGTGATTACTACAGACATGTAGACAATGATAAACAGTAGTGAACTGTTTTCATGTGCCAAACATTTTTATTAACCCTCACCTAACAGTAAACTGCAAATAGTTCATTTAATTCCATTCAATTGGGCTGCGTCTAATTCATGGGATAACTCGTATCAGACACATACTGGCAGACATAAATATAGCCTTCATAAGTTGAAGGTTAATGACCAGAAAGAAAGCTGAGTTTCATGTTTCTTTGACTGATTTTACATTTCGTGTTTGTATGAAGGCTAAAGATGGACATGTATTTGTACTTAATTTCTTTCTAAAATTGGTTTTATAGGAGATTGCATACACTGGGCAAATGCATTATTCATAGTGCTGGACGATATGGCCAAAATTTCTATCACGATATACTTAATAATTTCGGTCGATACGTTATAATTCCGATATTGATATGAACAATAAAAGCCTTCGAATATGCCAAGTCTATGAAACCTCCTATGAAACTATAATATTTTAGAAATTAAAAACACACAAATGAATGTTAACCTTTTAGCAAGTGTCAGCAACATCTGCTGAAGTGTGACTAAGCATCTTGTTTTCATTGTATGTCAATCTCTATAGTATTATGTCTGAATGGCTTGGTTTTTGACAAAGGAGAGAATATTAGCCCTACATTATCAGGTTTGACCCATTATAAAATATCTGCTGAAGTAGATTTGCTTGTGACATGGTCATATAGGTATATTGTATTTTTTCCACACCTTTTCCCCATTCATGTAAAAACATATTTAATCTGGAGGTCTTCAAGGTAGAGAAGGACAACCAGCATAACTAGGCTAGAATATAGAAATTTGAGCAAAAAGTTAGGCTATACAGATATATTCTTATAACTTCCTATTTAGATTAATATGAAACAATGTATTATTTTACTGTACTATAGAGGTCATAATATTGTGACAGTGTACAATGTAGCTTCACGTGAGAGTACGGTAAACACAGGTCTTTACCGTAATTGCACAAAAACGCAGCGGTGTGATTGCACATCCACCTCTAACCATATGAGCCCGTCATTCTAACCATATGAGCATGTATCGTTTGCCGGCCTTTTTTTCCACCAGTTTTGCTAGTGTCTTGCCTGAGCTTTAACTAGCTGTAATGACGAAGTAGCTAATATGGGAGTGTGTTTGTGTTCAGCTCCAAGAACCGATTTGAACAGCTAACACACGTTTCAGCGCGCATGGATGGTATGTAGTTATGATAACAAATAAACACAGTTACGCACTCACCCTGTTGGAAGTGGAACCACGTTTGGAACAGGTATCCAGTGGGCGCCACACGATTGTCCTTGTGCACTGCGATTTCATAACAATGCGCAACTGAGCATATTAGAGCTGCGAAAATAGTGGCTAGAAGTCACTCGCACAAAGTTAACCTAAATATTTTTTTATGTTTGCACACCAAAATTTTTTGTCGCATTTGCGAGTGAAATGGTCGCACTGTTAAAGTCCTGCGAGCTGACTGCTGCGCCCGTCATTCAGTGACTAGTTTAAACAGTTATCGAAAAAGTTTATATGTATGTTATATGATATGATATATATTGTTATTGAATTATTGTCCAGCCCTAATTATTCATAAGTTTGTAAGTAAAGACATCTGTTATTGGCATTCTTGGCAGTCTAAGGCTTTTTTTAATGTTCATATTTATATCAGAAATATATTGTATTGACCAAAATTAAGAAATATATCGTGATATATATATATTTTGACCACATTCGGGCTGCACGATTAATCGTAATAAAGTGTAGCGCTTTCACTGTGTCCTGCAATGTTTTAGTTTACGCTTTAGTACAAAAGCAGGTCACGCGCTACATCTAGCAGAGTGCTAGTGCTAACATTGTTGGCTGCTGCTGGCCTGGTATTTACCACGCCCCGGTTTATTAGCTGGGCCAAGTTGATCTGCTACAGAGACATTAGTGGATGTATTACGGTAGGTAGGCTACACACAACCACCATGACACATATTCGCCATCGTCTTTTGGTTTCAGGATGATCGGGCGCGTTCACAGCGCATAGCTGCCTCTCATAGTACATTGACGGCACAGTTTATTCAGATCAGAGTATACAGTTCTAGCTATTTTGCCAAGTTGATGGTACTTTTTGCAAAAAAACGTATTTACGTAACAGGTGGGTACCGTTCACATTTGAATCAATACCGATGCCGGCCCGGTACCTCAAATTTGGTATGTAAGCATTATTTAACTGTGCCTCCATCATGTTTCTTGACGCTCCCTACCCTGCTAGTGGTCTCCGCTGTGTATGAACTACGCTCTCCAAAGAAGAAATATGTTATCTTAAATTAGGATGGCACACTTTTATAGTGACATTTATTGTATTTGTAGCCTACATGGTTAAATCCGAAATGAGGACGTTGTAATTATTGCCGCTGTAAACAATAGTCCTAGTTTGATCTGTCACTGGAGACGTGACCTAATTCCTGCTCTATCATAGCCTCGTGAGACCACCCTGATCTCGCAAACTTCAGTTTAATTTCGCTGTGACTTGTGACAATTTCTCTGGCATGTCAGGTTAGCTCTATCATACCGCTGCAAGAGCTTCTACTGCTTCTTCTGTTTATCTCACTGCTCCAGTCTCAACTGCAATTGCGTAATGTTTTACACGAACACCCGACCCGTTTTGACAAGATCTGCAAGCGATGTTGATGGGATTGCACCTATTACGCTTCACTTCCAAAATGATAAATAGATGCTTAACGCGCTAAAATAAAGCTATTTATCCATTGAGCATGAAGACTAAATGCTGAAAACTAATTTAGCCTCAAAGGCAAAGCGCAAATTGAGCAATCTATAAATAGGCCAGAACTTTTTTTATCAAAAATCCTGCAGCCAGCCCTGGATAAATGTAACCCTCCATGACAAGTAGGGGTAAAGTATAGAAAAAAGGTAAACCTGTGATTTCTTTTGGCTCATCATAATTCGTAAAAGTACCAAGTTCGGTACCCAAACCTACCTACATCAGTTAGGTCGACAAATCGTCCCAGCACTACCTATGTGGCATTATATTTTATATCTATGATTGTAGGCCTATACTGTGGAAACTGGAAATAACTGCAAATATCACTTTGCTTGCTTTGCTTCACAATTGGGGGGAAAGAGTTCTGGAGAAAAACTGACCCTGCCTTTAAACCGATTCTCATCTGAATATTGGGCTCCATGTAAACTTGCTCCCTGCAATGAGAGAATATGAAGAAATAGAGGGTTAAAGTACATCAGAAAAGTGTACGGCTGTTACTAACAAAGAAAAGTATAAAAGCTAGCATCACTATATTACAATGGTATCCTTCTGGTTTTTGTTTTTACACAGGATGCAGACAGCGATGATGCCTGGGCACAGATGTCTGTCGGGGTGCTGACAGTAATCTCAGAAAACACACTTCAGTGCTCTCCACAACAGCTACACCTTGATCCTGTCTCAACTGCTATCATAGTTGAGGGAGGTATTGTAATGGATTATCTCTGCAATCTTCCACAAGCACTCTGCCTTCTTTTTGGTTTATCATATTCTTTGCATTTGGAGTATCCCAAGTCCATGAAGAATACTTTCAACTTCATTCAAAAAGTAATGCTTGGATTGGGAAAGAACAAGCTCCCACCTAAACTGCAAACACTGAAAAATATCCTATTGATTAACCAATCCTAAACAACACTGAGAAATCTCCTAACCTAAAAATTTATTTGACATCTAAATTTTGCTCTGCAGTTAAGGTTAGAGCTTGTTCAAAACATGACAATTATCCTTTTGAGTTCTGAATTAAATAAATGTTAATTTAGTAGTTATCCCAATGCACCTGATGTAACTCATTATTAGCACTGATTGACAGGAACATTTTGCACTGTTACATTTTATTTTTTTACTTTTTTATTAAATAATTAATCTTTTAGTCAGTGATGGGATAAATCAATATTGTATTTATATTTTAAGGGAAGGGTTAACAAAATAACCCCAGATTATCCCTTTAGTAGTATACAGCCATGCATATACACTATCATTCAAAAGTTTGGGGTCACTTAGAAATGTCCTTATTTTTTATTTATCTTTAGTGAAGATCATATTAAATAAATCAGAAATACAGTATAGATATTGTTAATGTGGTAAATGACTATGTAAACGGCTGATAAAAAAATTAAAAAAAGTATAGAATATCTTCATAGGTGTACAGAGGCCCTTTTCCAGCCACCATCACTCTGTGTTCTAATGGTACATTAGAGTCTCTAGTTTGAGAAAAAAAATGCCTCACAGGTCCTTAAATGGCAGCTTCATTAAATGATACCTGCAAAACGTCAGTCTCAACATCCACAGAGAATAGGCGACTCTGGGATGCTGGCCTTCTAGGCAGAGTGGAAAAGAAAAAGCCATATTTAAGTCTGGCCAATACAAAATATTGAGATGGGCAAAAGAACACAGACAGTGGCCAGAGGAAGATTGGAAAAAAGTGTTATGAACAGAAGAACCTAAGATTGAGGTGTTTGGATCACACAGAAGAATATTTGTGAGACGCAAAACAAGTGAACAGATGCTGGAGGAGTGCCTGACGCCATCTGTCAAGCATGGTAGAGGTAATGTGATGGTCTGGGGCTGCTTTAAAGCAGTAAAGTGGGAGATGTGTACAAGGTAAAATAAATTTTGAATAAGAAAGGCCATCACTCCATTTTGCAACGCCATGCCATACCCTGTGGACAGCGCTTGATTGGAGCCAATTTCCTTTTACAACAGGGCAATGACCCAAAGCACACCTCCAAACTAAGCAAGAACTATTTAGGGAAGAGGCAGTCAGCTGACATTCTGTCTGTAATGGAATGGGCAGCGCAGTCACCAGATATCAACCCTATTGAGCTGTTGTGGGAGCAGCTTGACCGTATGGTATGTAAGAAGTGCCCATGAAGCCAATCCAACTTGTGGAAGGTGCTTCAGGAAGCGTGAGGTGAAATTTCTTCAGATTACCTCAACAAATTGACAGCTAGAATGCCAAAGGTCTGCAAGGCTGTAATTGCTGCAAATGGAGGATTCTTTGACAAAAGCAACGTTTAAAGGACAAAATTATTTCAAATAAAAATTATTATTTGTAATCTCGTCAATATCTTGACTATATTTTCTATTCATTTTGCAACTCCTTTGATGAATAAAACAGAGTTTTAATAGAAAACATGAAATAGGCTGGGTGACCCCAAAGTTTTGAACAGTAGTGTATATATTTTTTTGTGATGTGCCTCAGAACAGTCTTAGTTTACTCTCACAATGGAAGTGCCTGGAATTTCAGTTATGGCAACAACATTACCATAAAACTAAATGTATCAAACATTGCATTGGTACATTAAAAGAAATGGACATTTTTGAACTTTGAAACTGTATTAATGTGATTTCTTTTACATTTACATTTACGGCATTTGGCAGACGCTTTTATCCAAAGCGACTTACATTTAGTACATTTGTCAGTAGTT
>JAODLL010000005.1:200563-215347 GCA_026546735.1 Forbesichthys agassizii | reverse complement strand
AACAGCTATTGCTAGGTCAAAGCTAACAGATCAGGCTAACAGCTATTGCTAGGTCACTGCTAAGAGTGCAGGCTAACAGCTATTGCTAGGTCACTGCTAAGAGTGCAGGCTAACAGCTATTGCTAGGTCAAAGCTAACAGATCAGGCTAACAGCTATTGCTAGGTCACTGCTAAGAGTGCAGGCTAACGGCTATTGCTAGGTCACTGCTAAGAGTGCAGGCTAACAGCTATTGCTAGGTCACTGCTAAGAGTGCAGGCTAACGGCTATTGCTAGGTCACTGCTAAAAGTTCAGGCTAACGGCTCTTGACAGTTTAATGCTAACAGTTATTTTTAAAAAGCCCAGCGTTTGAAAACGCCTGCCCTTTTGAAACAGTTTCAATGAACGGCTCCCGAGATGTATGTGTCTAAGGTTATATACGTGCAGCCAACAATGTGATGTGCGGTGTGCGGTGGTTCCTACATGTTTGCTGGGATTCCCACTCACGGGGGCAGGATACTGGGGGCTGTACTCCCGGTACTTCCTCTTCTCGCTGGGACTGTAGTCTGAGTCGTCACTGAAGTCAGAGTGGTCTTCATCAGAGGAGGCATGGCGCTGAGGGGAGAAGGGAGGGCATTAGACGTTAGCCACACTGGTAGGGAACGGCTTAGGGCCTGGTCACACACATTGTTATATGGTACGGCGCGCTCTTCTCATTTTACTAGACACGCATTCAAGTTGAAACATTCGTAACTTTTCAACGCAAAGGCGCGGTGTCGCGCTGCTTGTCCATTACACAGCCTAAGCAGCCAATCTGTGTGATCGAGGCTTTATCAAAGCGATCGTGACAATAGCGATGTGATCTCTGTGTTAACATTGTAACAAGCCTTCCTTATCGTCTCCTAGCCTCCTCTAATGAGCTCCAGTGTCTCCTAGCCTTCCTCATCGTCTCCTAGCCTCCTCTTATGAGCTCCAGTGTCTCCTAGCCTTCCTCATCGTCTCCTAGCCTCCTCTATTGAGCTCCAGTGTCTCCTAGCCTTCCTCATCGTCTCCTAGCCTCCTCTATTGAGCTCCAGTGTCTCCTAGCCTCCCTTATCGTCTCCTAGCCTCCTCTAATGAGCTCCAGTGTCTCCTAGCCTCTCTTATCGTCTCCTAGCCTCCTCTAATGAGCTCCAGTGTCTCCTAGCCTCCCTTATTGTCTCCTAGCCTCCTCTATTGAGCTCCAGTGTCTCCTAGCCTCCCTTATTGTCTCCTAGCCTCCTCTATTGAGCTCCAGTGTCTCCTAGCCTCCTCTTATGAGCTCCAGTGTCTCCTAGCCTTCCTCATCGTCTCCTAGCCTCCTCTAATGAGCTCCAGTGTCTCCTAGCCTCCCTTATCGTCTCCTAGCCTCCTCTTATGAGCTCCAGTGTCTCCTAGCCTCCCTTATTGTCTCCTAGCCTCCTCTAATGAGCTCCAGTGTCTCCTAGCCTCCCTTATCGTCTCCTAGCCTCCTCTAATGAGCTCCAGTGTCTCCTAGCCTCCCTTATTGTCTCCTAGCCTCCTCTAGTGCCCCCTAGTGTTCTATGCAGCCCAGTGAAGCTCTCTTACCTTGTGTTTGGACTTGCGTCTCTTCTTGGCCCTCCTCTTCTCCTTCTCCCGCTCCCTCTCCTTCTTCCTCTTCCTCTTGCGGCGGTGCCGCTCCTCGTCGGAGCCCCCGGTGGTGGCGTGGGGCTCCCTGCTGTGCCGGACCCTGTCTCCTGGAGGCTCGGCACCCGCATCCACGGCACCGCCGCCGCCGGCCTCGTCTCCGACCTCATCCCCTACTGTTCCGCCTGTCGCGGCTGGCGGAGCAACGTTGGGCCGTCCGCTCGGCTCCTCCTCCTCCTCCACCACCTCCCCTCCGTCGTCTTCCAGCTCTCCCTCCTCCAGCTCCCCATCCTCTCGCCTGTTGGGGAGGGGGCAGAATGTTTAGTTAGATACTTGCTTCTCCCGTCTTTACCTCTGGTGGGAAAACACATGCTTATGATAATGTTAGATACCTGCTCCTTCTGTGGGGTTAGCATAATGTGCTCCTTCTGTGGGGTTAGCTTAATGTGCTACTTCTGTGGGGTTAGCTTAATGTGCTACTTCTGTAAGGTTAGCTTAATGTGCGGCTTCTGTGGGGTTAGCTTAATGTGCTACTTCTGTGGGGTTAGCCTAATGTGCTACTTCTGTGGAGTTAGCATAATATGCTTTTTCTGTGGGGTTAGCCCAGGGGTGGGCAATCCTGGTTCTGGAGGGCCGGTGCTCTGCATGTTTTAGGTGTCTTCCTGCTCCAACACACCTGATTCGAATGAATGTGTCGCTGAAAGCCTGCTAACGGACCCATTTGTTTGAATCAGGTGTGTTGGAGCAGAGAGAGATCTAAAACATACAGGCCACCGGCCCTTCTGGACCATGATTGCCCACCCCTGGGTTAGCCAAATGTGCTTCTTCTGTAAGGTTAGCCTAATGTGCTACTTCTGTGGGGTTAGCTTAATGTGCTACTTCTGTGGGGTTAGCTTAATGTGCTGCTTCTGTGGAGTTAGCCTAATGTGCTACTTCTGTGGGGGTCAGCCTAATGTGTCTCTTCTATTTCAGTGCCTTACAATTATAACACGGTTCCTAGCAACTAAAACCATTGAAAGTGAAGCAGACCTTTCTGTGAAGTGAGCAGGAATTATTATCACACCACGTGATATGTAACCAATAAGATGGGGAGGGGAGGTAATACAAAATATATAAATCTGTTTTATATACATTTCACAAAATAAATAATATATATTCTCAAAGGAAAACAGATATTCGCAACCAACATTGAAGAAAAAAGGGAGCTTAGAATCAAAAATGTTGATTGTTATAGTTTGCTGCTATAGACCCCCTCTACTGCTGAGAACAATCCACAGAAGAAGAAATGTAGCAATGAACATTATTTGAACAATTTCACCAATAGTTTCCGTGTGACTAATGTGCCTTCACCCTGTTCAATTATGTTAACAGTTAAATGCTAATAACACAAACCAACCAATCCTAACTGAATGAGTAAGATCAGCATTACAGTAACCTATCTGGTGATTAATTTGCTGTTTAACCATTTCTAACCTAACTGGTTTTTATTTTATTTTAAGAATTAGAGTATTATTAGTGTTTCTGGTTGTGATGTTAATTTATAGCAGACACACGACATAATAGACTGGTCTGTCTATTATGTCTTCAAGAACTTAAATCCGTAATGCACAAGATGGCGGTTTTTAGCACGTCCCACCTCTCCCCATAAAGAGCCATTTGTTTGCTGAACAGCCGAACCACTTAACCTATTAATCGTTACTATGCACATGGGGACTACGGACGGACATGGGGACTACTATCATAAACAAAACATGACAGGCCAAAGGAACCGGGGTAGTCGCATATCCACGGTGTCATATAACCTTATGTGGCAAAGTCACAAAACTTTCAACGCTTTTTATAAAAAAAGGATTTCTATCAGATTTGACTGCGATTCTAAACAATATGCAGTTTATGGCACAGTGACCACTGTAACCATAAGTGGTTATGGTTCTCCCCAATTCATTTACATAATCTCCTTAATAACGGTGCTGAGGCGTTACAAAGATGGCTGCCGATTGGCCAGACCTGCCTACAAAGGACTCTGGTTATGGTTCACGGGATGGGGTACAGATTTCACGCAAGTTATCTTAGAGTTACTCAATGACTTGAGAACGCAGCATGTAAGTCCGAGAGCAACATCACAGGGCGTCCACACAAGCGCAAATCATGCGTCCAACCTCCTATCTGTGCGTGAGGTCATGCACAACAGACAAACGACGAGGGGCATTAAGGGCATTAAGGGGGAAGGGGGGGGTGCAAACCATTTTAAAACATACTTATTAGGACTGGAAAATATGTAGGCCTAGTCCTCTCAACAATGACATGGATCCACATTTACATGGGCCTAAAGACTGAATATAATTCCCATCTTTTAATTGGCTGAACATTTGTAAAATATTTTTCACGTACGTACAATTTTACCAAGTCGTGGTTGACATTGTACAGTAGAGAATTCACATCACATTCAGCTGTTGGCTTGCCTTCTGAAGTCACAGGCAGAAAAAGGCCTTGCTGCAAGCTAACGTGACCCAGCTGATCACACAGCACACTATCTGTGTTAACACCAAGCAAACAACAGTCCACCTAAAAACACAGATAGAAGTTTCACAAGACTCAAGTCCTGCAAGGCCTGGCCCCTGAAATATGTACCGCAGCCAGCTGATACGTCAACGGAGTACTGTTCCCTGGCCATGAATTGTATTTGGATATTCAAACACAGGCAGGTCTGTATTCTGTACTGAGCACACATTCTTTCTTGTAGAAAAACCCTCTAGTCGATCTAGCTAGACAAAATGCTGCCATACCAAGGTAGTTCATGCTGTACACAAAACTACACCCCATTATTTACCTATTTATATGCTAATATGCGTAAATCTACACTTCTCGCACATATAGAGAGTGAACATGTCCACAGCATTAAGCCATGTTTTGGGTTTTCACTTCCTAGAGTCCACAAACTATAGGCCTAGTGGTTCATGATGGCTCCTTTAAGACCAACTGTCTTATTTTCAGCCCTATTGCAAACTGGCGTTCCCGAACACCTACAGAATACACTTTTTACCCTCTATTGGGTTCAATCATTAACCAGGGCTCACATATGAAACAATACCCCCAACATTTGTACCAGAAATTCTCTTCATTAACATTTTCTGAGGCAAGAAACTAGAAAATGAAGCCTTCATGTGGGGACTCCATTAACAATGGCTGAGAAACTGACATTTTAGGTCAGCAAAATGTTGGGAGTTTTATACAAACTGAGTTTCACTCTAACATACTAGCAATGTTATTAGTATATGAAAATAGACACGGTACATTATCTGAACATAATATACAGGTACACAGTGTACATCTAATGTTGTAGGCCAATAACTGACTGATTGTTCAGGTTTCCCTGAAACCAAAGAGTAACTACAAAATCTGTCCTAAATGCACCAAATAAACTAAACCATCACCATTATGTCCTGTCTTATACTCTTATTCTAGAAACCCCTCAAACTCCAAGCTTTCTTGGTAGTTATTGACTGCATATTAGCTAATTCTAGTACAACCTCCCTAATCACCAGGCCAGCCTACTTGTATAGTGTTTTAAGGGCTTTTCCTTGGCTAATACTTGATAAAGGATGGGCGCCTATCAGAACATATAGAGAGGCCACTGTAGATTGGGGAGTGGCAGGGTCTGGCTGTGGAAACAATGGCCAAACTGACACAGCCAGCAAGCATATGGGCCTGTGAGCTATTGGTGTGCTGAACGCACACACTCACTCTGTGGACCCCAAACATGCCGACTTGGATTAAACACTACAACAACGACACCATCCAGTATTTGTAGTCTGTTTGTACGTTGCTGAGAGAAACAAAGGCTGCATCAGCCCAAATCTAGTATGTTACTGACTAAACACGTTGAGGTTCTAACACCCGAACTAGCACAGTAAGTGCTACCTGTACCTGTTGGGCCAAATTGTCAAATTAGATTCCATTATCAACACCGCACAATAATACCATGGCCGAGGTTCTGGTATAAAGGTCAAATGTGCCAAAGAGTAGAGTTCAAAATAGTCATGTCTGAACATAACTTATTATCCTACAGTTGACTGTCAAAAATGTTGAAGGCTTCAAATTACAAATATTTGTGGCCTAATGTCAAGCACAACTATACCAAATGTATTTACCATGCACTATGGGACAGTATTAGCTTTAATGAACGAATCCATAAGTTTAATTCTACAAGCACAGGGCCATTATTAAAACGATGGGGAATACTTACTGTGATAGGCTTCCTTCACATTTCAAAACCATTGACAAGTTTTCTTGGGTTTTAGGTACACTGAATTTTAGGGGGCTTGTAATGGGGGCTTGAAAGGGGAACTTTGTGTTTGACTTTAAACACGTTTGGGATGCTTTGCAAACGTTATACTCTTCTGGGACTTGTGTGGGTGTTTGGGACTAATGGGTACGACTGTGAATAAAAACAAAATGTTAGGCAAAAACAGGCTTCCTGAAAATAGCAATAGTTTTAACATGTTTACTGTGTTACTTGTTTGTCAAGGTTAACACTTCGTATTTTAGAATTAAGGGGCAACACATGTCTGGAGAATAGTATGAACGCTACTGAAACGCAAAATCTGTAGTTACTCAGCCATAGGCTACGCGACAAATACAAAGAGCTAATTTTACGTGCGCAGACAGATGACAAAAAGCTTGCTACCTTTGTTAACATTGACATTGGCTAAACTAGCGAAATATTTAAACTTGGTCGGACTGTTCGACGATTCGTATCATTGTTAAAAAAGGGGAGGCAGATTAATCAAAACGCTTTACAAGAATATTTAACAAATGGCTATTAGCTTATATTATTCCTTGCCAGCTGACGAGTAGCCAACAAGCTATCGCGGCTAATGTGAAGCTAGGCCTGCAGCTAGCAAATGACAATCAGTAAAGTGAAAATTTGCACGTGTGCTATTATTTTAATAATAATCTAATCACCCACACCACACCGTCCAATATTATTGAAATCATTAGTTAGCTATGGAAAACGACGGGCAACTCTTGATTAATGGCCTTGTATTCGCTCATTTGGATTTACTGTAGCTAATATGTTGATGAAACGTTGCGTGGTCAGTTTTCGACTTTAGTATTTTTCCATCAGACTATGCTCGTCTGTCGATTGATCGTTGATTATGGATTAATAAAATAGCGGGAAGCTTCCATGATGTTTTTGAGCTCCCAGTTGTCGTTTCAACATGGCGTTCGTTACCTTTGGTACTTGTTTTCCAGAAAAGGCGAGTTTAATCCCTTTGAAAGAAAAAAATGAAAAAGGAAACCCGGGCTTTTGTCTAAAAGCACAGGACAAATAAATAATTTCATATAAATATGACTGTAGAATTACTCGACCTTTCGTCAGTCAGAAGACTGTTGTGTTCGTGGTTGGTTGGGGAGTTTGGATGGACAGTCATGCTTTCCACAGCCATTTCCTTTAGCTACATTGAGGTGCAAAAAATTACAACTCGACACTGGTTTCTACTGGCTTATGCGTCACTTCACTTGGATCTACAGGATATTTGGTTTTAGAAAGAGTTTCAGTTCATAGTAGTCAATTCTCCACTAACAGTTGTAAGAGAAATATGATGAAATTGGGTCCTGGTGTTCTCCGTCCTACAGTAGCGATGTGAAATGACGACTCATTAACTTAAAATGGCTGACCGTCTTCTCGAAAGGAGAAGAGGCGGATTTTCCGAGTCTGGCGTCACGGCGTATTATGCAAATATCAAGTTGCCGAACGGCTAATCACGAAAATGGCCGAACTACACATATAACAAACGTGTTCATTAGACTGATACATCATGAGATTATTTGTTAATTCTGGGGTTTCCAAGAATTTTACTGCAAGTCAGCATCCAAGTGGTACAATCGATCGTATTTTAGTAAATACTTTTATTTTTTATTATTTTTTCGTTTTTTATACATGTGTTTACAATATATATATTTTAATGTATTTTATTATATCGGGTATGCAATTTGAATACGATTTGCTGCCCACTGTGGCTCTATACATTTTTTAATTATTTTTTTAAATGTATGTATGTATGTATGTATGTATGTATAATATAAATATATATAAACACAGGTTGGCCAAGTAATCCGTTTAAATCCCGAACTTATAAAACCAAAACATAAATCGCAAGAACGTTATTTTATACTTTATAATATGGTTTACAATTTGTAATTGTATATTTTAATTTCTATATGTAATGCATTATATTTATTTTAGCTTTAGCTTTTTCTATTTAGAATATATATTTGGCGAAAGTACTTTTTGTATTAATATGGTCGTGCGTTTTACGTCATCATTTAGCGCCTCTTCTACCAGCGGGATTCTTGCGGTGTTTAAAACCACCCCAACAGTCACAAATTCTACGTCTGTACATTTCTGCTAAAGCATCTGAAATGATCGATACGATTGAGAAAGAGGACCCGATCATTAGCGAGGAAGAGGCGGCTCAATATGACCGTCAGATTCGACTGTGGGGGCTGGATGCACAAAAGAGGTAGCCTAGCCATAGCCATACCCATACTATATAATGTATTGTAGTACTCGTGCATCCACTACTTCAGTCAGAGATAGCTCGATGCTTCAGTTATGCGTTGATTGGCATTTTCATATTTTTATTAAGGTATGCATAGGTATGTATACGCTATCGTGTTGCATTTGCCTACAGTTTAAATGTTGACTTGTATGCACTTCAAAGGCAAGAGAACAATTCGGCAGGGGGTGCTTTTTCGCACTCCTTTTTGTATACAGTAGTATCGTATTGTCAGATACTGAGACGCCTTGAAACCCCAAGTAGTAACTTGTTTGACACATGGGACTATTATTGTAGCAAAAACCAATAGCCTAATCTATATGATCCAATAGTTGCGTATTTATTCATATTATAACTTTAATCGGTGTAACGCTATGCTCCTGTTTTTTAAAAACACATTTACAAATCTGATTACAATCAAGTATTTTGAATACTTTTACAAATATCAATAAGCATTAAGGTACACATTTACAAAATCTTATTTCACACATAGATTGAGAGAAAACAACTCTCCACATATACAACTTGTTTTGGTACAATAATATGTGGTCATTATTTGAACAATACATTTTATATACCGATAACTACAATATTAACTTATTTTGATGCACAATACCACAGGAAGCTAGAATTTAGATTTTAAGCAAAAACAAAACACTAGAAAATACATTATGCTTGGTGAAGAAACATTGTCTAAAGTCAGCCAGTGACTGTTCTCTTGATATAGTTAGTTAGCCTGGGTCTGCTCTGCGCGACATGTTCTAAGCTACATTTCTTCTGATATTCACAAAGTGAGCTTTGAGTGTGATTACAAAAGGTCAATGTTTTGTGGCATGTGTACACATTATACATGATTCCATCTTTTTAGCTCATAGGTGTGACTCGACGTGTATGTGTATTGTGTGTGGCTAATGTTTTGTACAAGACCCGTATGGTATGGGGCGACAGTGGGCAGGCTGGCAGGAGATTGAGAAGTTAGAACCCCACTAGATCCTCACCAAGTGTTGAGGTGTCTTTGAGCAAGGCACCTAATCAACCTGCCCCCTGGTGGTCAGGTGGACCCGTGCATGGCAGACACCATGTTAAGTGTGTGTGTATGAATGTGAGGCTATACTGTAAAGCACTTTGAGTGGCCAGAAGGTTAGAAAAGCGCTCTATAAGTCCAGTCTGTTTACCATGATGAATGAATCAAGAGTCTGTTTTTCTGTTCCTTCCTTCCTTTCCAGGCTGCGGGGATCCCGTGTGCTTCTGGTGGGCTTAAGGGGTCTTGGGGCTGAAGTAGCCAAGAACCTGATTCTGGCTGGAGTTAAGGGACTCACTCTGCTAGATCACGAACAGGTAGTTGCCTAGGAGACACGTGGCAGCCTGCCTGCCTCTCACCCAACTACACACAAACAATTGACAGCCCTGTTGCTGTGGCTACCGTTAAGGGTAGTGATGGGGTCGTAAATCCTGAGTAAGGCATACCGTACATTATTCCAGTTTTTTTTTTTTTTGGGAAAGACATGCATGTAATCTAGGTCTGTTTATTGGCAAAATTCTGGCGATACTTATCACAATACACGGTTCGAAATATTGCGATACTGTAATCAAGGCCATGTATTGCGATTTCTAAGTTGTGGAAACGGTCAGGCAATGCTAATGTGTGATGCCGCTGCAAAAAATAACAGGAGCACTTATGCTAAATGGTACATGGACTGCGTTTATATAGTACATTTTATTTACATAGCCCTTATTCACATTGCGGTCTCAAAGGGCTGTACAGCCTGTATTTCACATGGAAATAAACAACCTGCTCCTCCCCCCGGGCAAGGAAAAACTTTCATTAAAAACACATGGGGGGGGTGGGGAAGGGAAGGGGCCACAGAGGGAGGAATCCACCCCTCCATGACGGTTAAGATGCAATAGGTGATCGTGGTATTCGGGTGTTTCAATATTTTCTTAAACCTGTAATCCTTCTCTGTAAAGTACTTTGAGCTGCAATTCTTATGTGAAAAGTGCTATACAAATAATTTTTTTTATTATTATTAAGCAATGTAATAAATAAAATAACTTATTTTAGTCAATCCTCACATACTGTGTACTGGTGTGCCTCCTTTTTTAAATACCTTTCTGCTTACAAGTGGAGTTACGGTGTGCGTGCGTGCACACATATTCACGAACGTTCCCTCACACACACACTGGCCTGTCTAGAGTCCTAATGTATGTGTGAGTGCTCTGCAGCAGCTAGTTCTGTGTCCCAGGGCCCCTTCAAGTCACGACAGGTTTTATTTCATGCCGATAAAAGGATACAGTGTTTTCTACACAAACCTAGCTCCCTAGCTTCATATGTAGTAGGGCTGGCCCTAAATACTCTACTATTCTGATATTAGTTTGTCGTGTATGCATTTGGTCAATATTGGCATTCTAAAAAATAAAAGTTTGACTTTTGCGTGGGGTTTTTCTTAAAAGCACTACTTTCTCAGTAAATAATAAACCCACACTTTAAGCTAAATGTATTGCAATTGACTGTTTGTAAGGAGGGGATGGTCTAATCCTTCCACACACACACTCATTGGCTGTATGCCAATCAGGACAGCTCCCTTTGGATCAATTCATGTGTCAGTCAAAGTCGGCCATTTTGAGAGCTTGGCAAGTGGTAACATGTGAGTGCTAAGATGCTAAGACTGTTGTGAATGGAAGATTACTAATATGAAATGATGCAACATCTTGTCACGTCCAGTGTTTCATTCAAAATGTACATAATAAATAGAAACACAAACCAACAAAGTGGTGTAGAACTGCACACAACATCACTTTCCCAACTTTAGCAAGGCGTGTGTTTAACCCCCCCCCCTTCCCCAGGTGACTGAGGAGTCTCGTCGGGCCCAGTTCCTCATCCCAGTGGCAGCCGCAGGCCAGAACCAGGCCCAGGCGTCCCTGGAGCGCGCCCAGTACCTCAACCCCATGGTGGAGGTCGTTGCCGACCCGGAGCGTGTTGAGGACAAGCCCGACGATTTCTTCCTGCAGTTTGATGCTGTGAGTCATGTTTTGGTTTTTTTTCTTCTGGTTATGCAGAGCTGCTGCCTTGCAATGGGGTAACCATGGTTATGTCAAACCAAATGGTCAAATTCAGCAAACAATGGCGGACGTTTCCGAACATGTTGAAGCAGTTTTCCATTTGCTTTGGGTTTTGCCGGGAACGTTTGCGAACACAATGAAACTGTCTGAAGAGGGAAGTTGGAGGACGGAGGGAGACAGTTTGGATCTAACAAATTGTTCCAAACAAATGGGTTTGCCACAGATTATGGCCTCAGTTTGTCGTATTTGAACACACATCTGGATGACAGGATACAAGTTTGTATGGTGTGCATGTAAATATAGGTACTAGGGGTGGAGGGAAGCATTCGATACCGCATAGTATCGTGGAATTTCCCATGGCGATACTGTATCGATACACGGACGCCATGTACAAAATACATTTTATTTTTAAAATGTTCATTATATAAATTGCACATGAGAAGTTAATTCTTCGAGCCACATGTGTAATAGGGCTACCGGTACTGTACACCATGCATCGCCATGAGTTACCACAACACCATGACAACTGTCGCAGTACATAAAGACTGGCTATGAAGGGTGATAACTGAGGTGTCCCTATGACGGTACGATAATCCTGTCAGTGAGATGAACAATACCCTGCAAATAGATGTGCTCTGTTTTACTTGCAGAGGTATTGACACTCAAAACTAAATTACAGAGTATCTTACCTAAGCCTTGATGTCTTGAACACTGATTTACATTTCTACAATATGCGTACGTAGGGGGCCATGACTGCTAGTCTCAAGATTAAGGGTAAAGTCAGCTATTGCTAAATGTAAGAGAATACATTTTATGTCAATTCAACAAATATCTCCTCACATTTCGCTAGCTTACTCTTCTGTGCGTGTTGATTTACAAATGATCCGATACGTCCACACAGCCCTGGCTCCGTAAATAGGAACATAAACAAAGTGGCGAACACCGCTCGTATCAACAAAGCCGCAGCACTACTCTTTGCTTCACGGTGCATTTTGAGTGTGAGATACACTGCGGAGGGCCGTGGAGCGATGCCGTTTTGATTTGAGCTCAAAGTTAGCAAGAATGACCCTGCTTTTGAAAGAAGGGCGAGTAACGTGGGTGTCTTTGCGACGCGTGCATGCGGCACAGAATCTGTGTAAACACAGGTCTACACGATCGGTAATGTAACCAGATGTATTTACACAGATTGGATGGTGCATGGAGAAAATCCGATCCGATCCCGGTCACCAGCCGATCCATCGGTGCTTCTCTAGTAAATACAAGTTTCAGACTTGGATACCACATGAAGTCGTAATTTTGAGTGTAAATTTCGGATAGAATTCTGATGCCAGAGTTCCTGAGTTGGTGACCTTTAACCTTTCCACATGACCTAAAATAGTAAATAATTGTTTATCCATAATTGAAATACTTGCTACACGGAGCACAATGCATTTATAAAATAGTAGAGTGCAGTTTCTGAATTAATGTTGATGTGAATTAGGTTTTTTAGTTTCAGGTCCAGACACAGATCTGAAACATTAATGGGAATTGGGGAAATATATTAATCATAAATTCTAACGTGTGCATTGCCAAGAGTTAACGTTGTGTTTTCATTTCATATACCGTAGCTCCTCCGACCATGAATCACTTGAACACAACATACTCGTAATTCTAGGATCCTCCGAGAAGCACGCCTCTTAAATGCAGCTCAAATGTGTGTCTTGGAGTGAGTTTGAGATAGATTTGAGAGGTTTGTTGTTCAGAATGGCAGGAAACATGTTTTAATTTTGTATGAAACATCTGATTTAGAATTGTATATCTTCATTAGTAATGTGTCTTTGTACACCATGCAGAATGTCCATTTATAATTATAATGGCCTACAGTACATAAAGTGACCACTAGATGGTGTCTGTGCTGCATGATACTGTAGTTTACCTCGCTGCTTCAGTATATCACATGGACACTGAGCAATACACTAGAGCAATAAAGCTTATTTGATTTGCATTGATTTTACTATCTTGCTAGAATGTTAAAATGTTAACTAACACTTGACCTTGTCTTGTTGTCTCTGTATGGAGCACCTGAAAACCATGAAAGAATAATTATTAGGGAGATTATTAGTTATTTTTTCTTCCTCTTTCTGTTAGACTGCACTGGTGATGAAAGCATTCTTCTTGGGGGTTTACCAAGAGAAGGTTGAGAAGAGATTTGGCAGGGTTGCCATCTTATAAAGCTGCTGTTGAACAAAATGGTGCCATCTTCTAAAGTTACAGTAGCACACGTCCCACAATCATCTGTCTAACCAAGCACCTAGGCTAACGGAAGCACACATCCCAGCTGGCTACGTGTGGTCTAGCATGCACAACAGAGGCTTATGTAAGCATGTAACAACCTACCGGTGCAAGCAGCTCTGTGGTTGGACTCCAGCCTCAAGTTTCGCTAGACTATCTGTGTGTGTTTTGTGTGTGTCTGCATGTCACAGCAGCAGCGCTGGTCTTGTCCAGGTGTAGAGCTGCACTGGTCGAGCACCTTGACCTGCTGTGACGGTCTAAATATAGCCGCTTACGTTGTGATCATATTTCCGCTACATAGATGCAGCATGGGTATGCAGCAAAGATGGTCGCTCTCCCCTACTGCACTTTAATATAGGAACATATCTAGGAAATTACTAATTTAAAAGTAAATACAGTAAATAAAACAAATGTGTGTGTGTGTATATACACACACACCCAGTATCTCACAAAAGTGAGTACACCCCTCACATATTTTCAAATATGTGAGCATATCTTTTCAAGTGACAACAATGTCACAATGAAGAAATGACACTTTTCTGCAATGTAAAGTAGTGATTGTACAGCTTGTAGAACAGTGTACAATTGCTGTCCCCTCAAATAACACAACACACAGCCATTAATGTCTAAACCGCTGGCAACAAAAGTGAGTACACCACTAAGTGAAAATGTCCAAACTGGGCCCAAAGTGTCATTTTCCAGCACTGCCTTAACCCTCTTGGGCATGGAGTTCACCAGAGCTTCACAGGTTGCCACTGGAGTCCTCTTCCACTCCTCCATGACGACATCACGGAGTTGTTGGTCTGTTTCACCTCTGCAAGACAGAAATGATAAATTTAGATATAGAAGTATTTGCACAAAGCTTTGGTGCTTTGATGTTTGGAGGAATTGAACCAGCAACCTTCTGATGGGTTGACTGCCCTAACGTACGTGTGTGTGTTCCAGGTGTGTCTGACCACCTGCTCCAGGGACCTGATGGTTAGGGTGGACCATATATGCTCCCAGCGCAACATCAAGGTCTTCTGTGGCGACGTCTACGGTTACTATGGTTACATGTTCTCCAACCTGGGCGTTGAGCACAACTACATTGAGTGAGTTTGAGTGCCTGTGTGTGTGTGTGTGTGTGTGTGTTGGACCAGGCAGGTTTAATGTGATCTCCAAGCTTAGGTTAAGACTCAGCCATAAGAGACATAAGAGCACATAAGAGCGTCTAGTCTCAGCCTCTTCATCAGCACTACGTCACATAAAAGACTGTCTCTAGTCTCAGCCTCTTCATCAGCACTACG
>JAODLL010000005.1:186979-200463 GCA_026546735.1 Forbesichthys agassizii | reverse complement strand
CCGAACTACAGTTACATTTTTTTTGTATCCTGATTACGTAACGCCGTTCCATGTATTCCGTTACTCCCCAAGTCTGGTCCTCCTTTATCTTTTAATGAGATTTAGACACATTTTCTATAGTTGTCAGGTGGAATCAGATGTTGCAATTTTGTTGCAATGTTGCAATTATGTTGTAAGTAGAGAACTATAAACAGCAATAAGTCTTTCACTACATATAATGTTCAAATATTATTTCAAAGGGTGGAGCTGTGGCGCATGCTATGGCGCCCTGCCCATGTGGGCCTTGGTGATACCGGGGATCAAGTCTAGCCTGTGTCTCTACTGTATACTCTATAATAAGCTATAAAATATAATTCTAATAATGAATTCAAAACATTCATGTGTAATACATATCATTCTGGTCTATCTTCCCCAGGCTAAACTGATCGTCCCCAACAGCACGGCAGGCTTAATTATTGGGAAAGGTGGAGCCACAGTCAAGGCTGTGATGGAGCAGTCAGGAGCATGGGTGCAGCTGTCCCAAAAACCTGAGGGAATCAACCTGCAGGAGAGAGTTGTGACCATCAGCGGAGAGCCGGAACAGAACCGCAAAGCAGTGGAGATCATTGTCCAGAAGATCCAGGAAGACCCTCAGAGCTCGTCCTGCCTTAACATCTCTTACTCCAACATTTCTGGCCCTGTAGCTAACTCCAACCCCACTGGTTCACCGTACGCCAACTCAGCTGAGGTCATGCAGGGTGCTGCTGCCGCTGCTGCAGCTACGGCCTCTTCTCTGCTGGGCCAGGCCAGCTTGGCCGGCATGGGGGCGTTTCCCACCACCATATCCAGCTTCTCAGGCAACGATCTGCTGGCTATCACCTCAGCCCTCAATACCCTGGCCAGTTATGGCTACAACACCAACTCCCTAGGTCTGGGCCTCAACCCGGCCGCTGCCTCTGGCGTGCTAGCTGCCGTTGCTGCTAATGCTAACCCAGCAGCAGCTGCTGCGGCTAACTTGCTAGCATCCTATGCTAGTGATGCATCCAGCAGTGCAGCCCACCCGGCAGCAGGGCTTGGGGGCTTTTCCCTGGGATCGCTGGCTGCTGCAACAGGGGCCACCAATGGCTATCTGAGCGCAGCATCGCCACTGTTGGCGTCATCTCTCCTGGCCACAGAGAAGTTAGCGGAGTGTGCTAAGGAAGTGGTGGAAATTGCTGTGCCAGAGAACCTGGTGGGAGCCATCTTAGGGAAAGGTGGGAAGACACTAGTGGAGTACCAAGAGCTGACCGGTGCCAGAATCCAGATCTCTAAGAAGGGTGAATTCATTCCAGGAACACGAAACAGGAAGGTCACCATTACAGGGTCACAGGCTGCCACACAGGCTGCTCAATACCTGATCAGCCAGCGAATCACCTACGAGCAGGGGGTACGCGCAACCAACCCACAGAAGGTGGGCTAAACATGACCGCCAATGAGAAACACAAAGGAAAAGAAGAATAAAGGTTGGAGAGGGGGTAGGGTTGGAAAAGGAATATTAAAAAATGTGATCAAGATATTAAAGAGAAGAGCAAGAAGGTCATTTTAGCATTTTCTTCTCCGTCTTTTGAATATTCTCTATTAAATAACTACTTTTTTTTTTTTTACATGAAGCAAAATGCGCTGAGAAGACAAGAAAGGGGAGGAGCGAGAGTCACACTGAGAAACCAAGGAAAAAATATGTAAAAATGTAAATACTTTTTTATTACTTAAATATCTTGATTTTCTTAAGGATCTTTTTTTTGTTGATTATTTTGTTTGGTAAATTAAGTTGTCTGTTTATGTGTGTACTGTGTGGACAGTGCTAAATGCCATGTAGAGAGGCTGATCCCTTGCAAGGCTACAAGTAGGGTGGGGATGTAGAGTGTGGGCTCTATTCTATGGGATATTTGAAACCCCCTCCTCCTCTGCACTCTTCACAAAAACCTCCCACCCAAGTTTTAATTTGCCCAAAGCCAGCTGTCTCATCCCTTGCCTCAATCCCTCATGATTAGAGAACCCCTCCCACCTTCAGTTTTGAAAGTGAACATCCCCAGCCTGATGTTATAATCCTTCCCGCATCCTTCTTTGGATTTGGGGGCGGGGGGTTGTAGGTTGGATGCACTGATCTCAAGTTATGCCTGTGTCTTATCCTAGGGAGCAGCATTATGACATGCAACTTTTGCCCTGGCTCTAGATTGTAAAACATGATGATGACCTCACATTGTTGGAATTCTCAAGTATAGAGCATGACATGGTACTGGAAAAAAGTCCACTTCCATTATTGTATTAATGCTATTGTAACACAATTAATACAATAGACATAATAATCACCTTATTTATTAACATGAGTTCACTCAGAAAAAGTAGATTTACCTTTTTGGAATCTGTGAATTCAGGTTGACATGAATGTAACTAAGACTGTTGTTTTTAATTTATATTTGTTATTTAAGTGAACTGAAAAATCAATAGTAATGTCACACAGACAGATTATGTCTTATGTACTATAGTAGGAAAGATGCCCCATGCACTAGATGTATTACATTAAATGAACCACTTATATAGCCATTCAAAGATAGAACAAGGAACACACAAATACACACAAACACTGTATGCCAATAAAGCACTACAATGCCATTTTTGGTGCTTTAAAAGGGGAATTCGCCATATGTATGATGCAGAATGCAGTGACACCTCATGTTGTATAAGATTACGTCTAAAATGAATATACCACTTGCACTTATACAGACTGCAGTGCAATGGTTTATCTTGGATGAAGTTGAAGCCTAGTTCTTTAGCTTGGCTAGCCTTGTGCATAGCCTAAAAGTACCTTGTGATTTCAACATGTCCCACTACAGTTTAGTATAACATTTTATCCAAATGAAATATAGATTAATCAGAGGTTATCTGTTCCTCAGTCTGTGGTTTTCCAACAAAGTGACCATCGGTTCTCACATTAGAAACATTTCTGCATAATAAATGCAAAGATTTGGTAACTCATGTTACAAAGGTGAGCCTTGAGTATGCTTTAGTGCTCTTTGTTCTGTCTAATCTCAGGTGCAAAGAGCACTAAAGTATGCCCAGGGCCCACAACTGGAGTTTACTGAGAAAAGCAACACGAGGAGTTGATTAGTGATGTGTGCATATGCATGTGTAGATTATGTTAAAGGAGAATTGAGCGGATCAATGAATTGGGGACATGAATCAATTATATTTAATGTAAATGTCATGGAGAGGAATTTAGAATTATAAGGCTGGACTTGGACAAGTGCAAGGTGGCCAATAATTCTTTAAACAGAACAGCTAGGCTATATTATTACTTACTAACTTCAATACCCAAGATATTTTCAAATGTTTATTTATTAGTATTTTCTTTTTAGAGTTTTTTTATTGTTTGAAATTGAATATTTGATCAGTTAAAAACATGGATGGTTTTATTTGTATAATTAATTTGTACTTTTTTTTAGACTTATCAGTAGCCAAATTCAGTACCAAAATGATTGACTAAACACAATGGTGAAGGGCGGCAATTCTCCTCAGAGCACTGTTTAGAATTAATTAATTAAACTGAAATCAATACATACACTCCAATCCAACACTGCTTTTTTAGTGAACGTGTCTCTCTGTTGGAGTGGCAGTCAGAGTAGACGGTATCTCCACAGCTTGGTAAGGAGACTTCTTTACTCCTATTTAAAACCATCTCCTCACCTCCCTGCCCGTCTCAACCACTCCTCAATAATTCAGTACACTCCCATCTCTCACTCAGACTCTTTTCCAATCACACTGCTCCATGGGTGACTGTCTGCTGTTATGATCAATGCATGCCTGCTGCTTGCCCTGACAGTAGGTGACAACACTTTAAAATGGAAAGTCTAAGGATTCCTTGATATGCCATCCTGTCTTCTGGATCAATGTGTTAAGTTGTGTTTTTCGACAGAATGCTTACATTTCTACCATACAAAAATAGAACATGCATATATGGAATACTACTACATTTTTAATCAATATAAGTAGTTTGAATGGAATAGATTGTTTACAAAAGCATTTTAATAGTGTTTTCCCCCTACCTTATTAGCATTGACTACTGAGCCAGTGTGTATTAGTTTTGATTGCGTGGGTGCAGATAAATTCATATCTGCAACCATATTTAGGGTTTGATCTATGCCGTAGCCCCAGACGGAAATACCTTATCTTTTTCTAAATTGATTCCTCCCTTTCATTAAGTAACTAAAGTGACAGCGTTATTATTTATTTAATTATTCAGACCCTTGGAAAAAGGGATATATTTTTATAGGGTGGCCATTTAATTTTACTGAAGGTTAGGCATTCATTGCAATAGGGAATAAAATGTGATGAGTACTGGAAGCAATATTCTAATACACTAATACAATAGTGGCATTATGTCTTGTCCTGTCTTTTGATGTTTATCTGCTGTAGAAGCTTTTGGATTTTACCGCTAGCTGTTAAATATGTTTAGATGAATACGTTTTTTTAATTTGTGGAAAATGCTGCTAATAAATAAGTGATGTTAAAAAAAATTCAAGGTAAAAACATACAATGTCGTTTTATGCTGGAGAGGCTAGTTTTGAAATGCAATGTCATAAGCATTCTGGGCTAATGATAAATTAATAATAGTATAATTACAACCTGAGTAAACGTGCCAAAATAGGTGAGTGAAACTGTAAATAGACCATGTAAACCACACAATGTTTATAATGTAAATCAAAATTTTATATAAAAAAATGTGAAAAATGCCAAACTAATCATATTTATAATTTACATAGAGAATGAGAATGACATTTTTTAAATTCTTTAAGAATAGGTGAAGTATTAGACAACGTGTCTGTGTAGAGTTGTTTGCTTATGCCCTCTTTGTTACCTGCCACGAGAAGAGGATGACACTATGTTAGCAAAATGTGTTCAAAAAGTGTTCTGAGAACTAGAAAGCAACAGCACTATAACTCTTGGACTAGAATAATCACCTTTAAAATAGATTAGCATTACAATGCTACAGATGTGACTAGTTAGCATTCTTAAATACAGCCTTTTATAGTTATGATGAAAATGTTTTTTTGTGGAAATATATGTTATCTTTTTGCACGTCCACAATGTATTGCATGATATCAAAGTGAAGCGTGGACAAAAAACTTTTAAGTATCAAAAATAAGATGCGTGTTTCATACATTTTAGAGACAAAACTTTGCATGGGTAGAGTATTTAAATATTTATTTTCACATTGTTCAATGTCTTATACTGTACAGTGAAGTTAAGCAAAAGTCCACTGGCCATTGCTAACCAAATGTGGAAGTGTATGGACTGGACTGTTTTTAGTATTTTGTCTGTAAGATGTGTAGGCATAATCTTCAAAAGAATATAAACATTTTAGATCAAATATTAGGTTATTTTGTGATTGTTGAGCGTGCTTTTACTATACTTTAATACATTAATATAAACATTTAGTTTAAAATGAAGACAGATTGTTTACGAATGTATTCACCTCTGCATTAGTTTGCATACCACTCTTCTAACTTTTTAGTTTTTTATTATACCCATCACTAACACTCACTGAGAAAATGACAAAGCTTATTATTAGTCTTACTCAATCTATTCTGTAATTATCTGTTCCTTCTGAGCTCTGGATCGTCTTGTAGTTATGTACGATATAGTTTTATCTTATGCAGCCTCCTTCCCCCCTCCCCCCAACAAAAGACCTACCAAAAAACAATGTGGATAAATGTTGGGGAGAATTTTTACTCACCTGTCTTGTGTTAGTAGTTTGTGTTATGGGAACCTATACCTAATTCATCAAAATTGTTACTCAAAATATTGTTAATTTGTTTCAGACAGGTGTTATGTGCAGGTACTGTCTGGCTAAGGTGGGGGCAAGTGTGTGATCCTACTATAATTGTGTAGCCTTAATGTAATTGTGTTTTATCTAGTGTAAATTTAGTGCATGCTGTTTCTCTACCTCACTTTCTTCACATCTCTTAATGTCTTACCTTTTTCATGCATGCAATGGTCAACTATTATAAAGTTTGCACCAATCTGAGCTCCAAATGTAGGTAGCAGCCATAGTGACATCACCGTGGAGTAATGCAGGGGTTGTTATCATTCTGTGTCAAGGTGGATGTTTTTCAGCGGTCTGTGGATTATGTAATTTACGTCATGCGGGGTCTGCCCATATACCTCCAAAATGTTATGACCTGTTTGTACTATGTCCAGCGATATGTAGGCCAGGTGGGTTATCAAAATACAGTAATAGCTGTAGCTTGTTTTGAGCTTGTGTGCTGAGATATGTCCCAGGAGGAAGTGAAGAATACTTTGAAAAGCTCAAATGTCTACATGTACATCAATAAGATGCATAAAACATATAGCCAATGTGTTGAGTGAGTTGTCGCATGGTGTGCAAGGGGTATAATTCTCTACTTTCTCCCAGTGTTCTATTAGTGTTTGTCTTCTATAGGCAAACATTGTGGTGTGTTGTTTAGCCTCTTTCCCTGTTTATGTGACTAGCAGAAGAATGAGTACTAGCAAACGGCTCCTCTCATGGTGGGTGTGTGGCTCAATATGTTCTAAACCCTGCCCACATGTTTTCACCCCAAGTCTCAGCTACACCCACCATTGACACCCCTCCCCCCCACACACACACCCCTCATGCTAACCTTAAAATTATCACCTACCCCTTCATTAAAAATAATCATAATATCACTGTGGTTACTATAGAAACACAACTAAGTGTCATATTGTCATATCACTATTTATTTCTGTTCTCTTTTTAAGCTTCTTGTTAATTGTTTTTGGTTTTTCTGGTTATGGATTAGTGATGTACACTCTCTCTTAGAGAGTAGACATTCATGTGTGTACAGCCTGTTTACCCACAGCCCCACCTCTGCTCTATATGCACTTTCACTGACTCCTTTCCCACAGCCCCCTTAAACAACACTGTTCCTCCCCATACACCGCCCCAAGAGTCCCCCGAGTGCCAAACTTTTTCAGTTAGGAAAAGAACAAATTATCAACAACACCATATTGAGCTTTCCTTGCATTCTGTGTGTGTGGGACATCCATCTGCAGGGGGCGCCAGGAGGACAGCATACTCCTTCATCATAACATGATGTTGCTTTCCAGACAGATCGCCCCCCCCCCAACAAGGATTAACACTTCCTCTGCCGCAAGTTTGGCTCAAACTCCTAGCTGTCTACCTACCTAAAACTGCTCATCCCAGCTGCTTTTGTTTTTCTAATACCATCATCATTTCATCCCTGTGGGAAGTCATTAATTGTGTGCCATAGTGTTTGGGGGGGATGGGTACCTGTCACTAATCCTCCCCACACCCCTTGAGTGTCTATCGCTCCATTTGATTACTTTTCTTATATATTTTTTTTGTCAATGGAAACGTTTTACAAAAACAAAATCAATTTTTTAATGATTGTTTCTTCTTTTTTTGTTGTTGTTTACATTCAAAACCCATGTGCACGCTAACACACGCACTGTCACTGCACGTGTGGTGATAAAGTGTTTTCGCACTGCCCTGACTGCGCAACCATCTTTCTGTCTTCTAGAACTTTGAACTTTCACCCTTCATGAACTTTATTGACCTTCTGCTTGTCCTTCTTCCCTTTGTGTTTATCCAACCTTTCAACTCTTAGATTGTGCAATGCTAGCTGATATGATTGGGATTTCTTTTTTTTTTGTTGTTTGTATGTTGCTTATTATTAGGGACAATTCTCTGAGATTACATGTATTATAATAAAACTGAAGGAGAGAAATATGGAATGCAGACAACCTAAATATAACAAAACACTAAGCAATTGTTTACCCATAATTGCATTTTTATTTTCTCTCATTGTAAATATTGGTATACATTTTTTTTCCTGAGCTGTAAAGGAACAAGCAGTAAGGGAGCGGGCAGCATAAAGGTTAACTAGTGGATGTGTTGGAGAATTGTTGCTGTCTCTCTCATCTATTGGCTTGTTAGGTCTGCCTGTATATTTTGGCTATGCTAGTTCTAATGTGTTATCCTGTGTTGTTTTTATTGTTAATTTACCTGCTGTATTAGCTGTTTAACTGCAATATGAACTAGTAAAATCTTTACAGATAATTGTGTAAATCTAATAGTAATTGTCATGTCAAAAAGTTGTCAGAGCCATTCTAGATGTAGGTTTCGGTTTCTGTTTTTCTGATAGTGGCACTAGTATATTTTTCATCAAGCCATGTTTATTAATTTGCTTGGTTGTGTTATAAACATATCATGAAAAACAGGCAAACTCAACTCCTTGGAGTTAAGGAAACCAGCAGAAAACAACGAAACAAACTGAAAAACAGGAAAATGAGCTGCTGACTTTTGTGCAATACAGTCCTAGTTTACATACCATAAAATTTAGAATAAAGTATATATCTGTTTATCTATCTATCTAGAAAGACCAGTTCCTACTGCATGTGTCATAGGTGCCAATCTAGTGTCAATTTAGTGGCATATCTAAATGTTTGCTCAATATCAGACGTAAAAGTTTTAAACTGACTGACTAGGTTTGATTCTACTACTGTATTATCAAATCGCTCTGAGCTCCACTTTGATTTATGCTGCCTGCCTAAAGCCCTAAAAACATATCATGAGCTATTAATTTCAATTATTATTATAATAGTCTACTATTTAAAATAACAGTGCAACACTAAAAAGGGGATGACTGGATAAAGGGGAATTCATATTTTTGTGTTTTTCTTTTTTTTTTAATTTACCAACATTTATTAACTGACTTAAAGATTATTGAATATGTAATTGTAGCATTGTGTTTGTAAAGAGAGTTGTGTTTTTTGACTTGTGGATTTTCCAGTGAAGTGGGCAATCTAGCATTAATATATCTGAGGTATTTTTTAAGGATTTCTTATTTTGCCACAGCAACAGCAGTTATTATAAATGTTCATTTTAGCATCACCTGTCTTCTGTTGTCTTCTTATTCACGTTCCACAACACTGCATTATCACAGTAACACATTGCAAGTCTGGGGACCAGCAAGAATGTGGTGTGTCTGAATATATGCAGTGTCTCTATGTAATAGTGGTCAAGTATATTAGTGAGAGTGAGAGAGGTTGTAGTGTGTGTTGTCAAGTGTCTACAAAAGCACTAAACCCAGTCAGGCTTCCATGCACTGATGGAACCTTCTGGCCATATAGCTGTGAACCCCTCATGTGACCCGAAACAGCTAAGCTGTCCATGTCCAAGTCACCTGACCAATCAAACAAACCAATCACTGTCCACCATCTTCCCCACACAACCCAACCCCGTGCCATCTTCTTACCGCAAACCTCGTCAGCACTATGTGATGTTCTCCATTAATAACATAGTACTGCCATGACACATCCCAGCAGACATGGGGAGTAGCAGGGGCTTACAATTTAATATATTAAGAGGGACTAATTATGCCCCTTTTCCACACACAGCTCCTTGAGGTTTTAATTAATTTTATGTAACATGCTTATGTAAAAATACAACATATTATAAGAGCTGATTCCAAGGCTATATATATTGCGCAATCTTAATTATGTTGTTTTGGTGACTTTTGCTATAATGTAAATGAGCCACTGCTCACCCTGACCCCTCTTCTGTGTAGGGTGCTGACATGACAGCCAGGCTATGCTTTGCTGCTCCACCACGGCTAACTGTTAAGATGTGTTTTCAACCAGAAGCCCTTTTTACACTGCGTTCTCAAGGCGTGATGATGCACCTTCCATGGAAAGGATACAGCAGGCGGGATTGTTGGGTAAAACTAGCATACAGCCATATATGTATTACCCGTACATATTAAAAGGGACTAACAGCTATATAACATACAAAATAAATGAAATTCAGGGCTTTATAGTGAAGAAAAAATAACTACATTCACAAAGTGGTTTACTTAAAAGCCTACCAACCATGCCTGCTTTTTCTAGCCTCGACGATGCATAGTTGCATAGTTGCATGCAATGGAATCGTTCATTGACTCTGGCCATATTGCAATATTCACATTGCATGTTGCACATGATTAGGCCAATTACAATTTTCGTTATCACCATGAATTTGGTTAACGCACGCATACTCGCTCAATTTCACGGGGTGGAGTGATAGATAGTAATAGATAGCCTGTGTTATGATACAGGGCGGAGGGAGGACGAAGACCCAGGCACAGAACACAGAGGCAGTAGACAACAAATAAAAGCAAAGGAGATTTATTAAAAGTCAAGTGAGGATACAATCGCTAGTGAGGGCTGTAGTGTTGCTGGCGGCGAAGAGCAGCGGTGTGATCGCTGGTGGCGAGGAGCAGCGTTGCGATCGCTGGTGGGGAGGAGCAGCGTTGTGATCGCTGGAGGCGAAGAGCAGAGTTGCAGACGAGCTGCGGCAAAGGGGACAGACGATACTGCTGAATCGCTGGTACGTGCATCCGTAGAACGGCAACGAACTGGCAACAGGTGCCAGGGCGGACAGGTTCTTATACCGCCGCCCAGGAAGCGGAGGTGAGGCTGCTGCACGTGATGTGCATTAGGAGGCTGACGTGGCGGCAGCGGCGCTGTCCGGTGCTGAACTGGCAGCCTGGCGCTGTCACAGTACAGGCTATCTATTACTCCAATATGACCTCAGGAAATACTATCTGCAAAAAATAATCTTTCATATTCTGCTGCGCCTCGAGAGTGTAAAGGAATATTGAGGGTGCAAATGAATAATCCCTCAGTAGTACAACAAGTACAGTTGGCATAAGTTTGCTAACTAATGGGATACATGTGCCTGACCATTAATTTCTACTTTGAATGTTTCTGTAGCCAGAAACGCACAGTTGCAGTAATGCAGTTGTGGCGTCTTTGTAAATTCTGCTCTAATAGGGTCTATGCATTTTGCCATATCAAAGATTCTTTTTTAATTCTTACCGGGGTGCTGACTTCCGGTTATCATTTAGCTAACTGCCGCTAACTTTTCGTTTCTGACATAACTAACATTTTATTACATTAAGAGATTATATTAAATTATACAATTTCGAAATGGCTACAGGTACGTTTAAATTACAACCCCGCGAAGGAGGTGCTAATGAACGTTCTGTACCTCTGTGTAAAGTTTCTTCTAAATGTAATGGTATTGTTAGCTTCCATAGTTTTCCAGTAGACGTAGAGCTCAGAAAACAGTGGTTGGTGACAGTAGGTCGTGACAATTTTACTGTAACCAAACACACAAAGGTTTGCAGTACACATTTTCTTGAGTGTGACTTCGTTGAGGGCAACGTTGGGGGGCGGCGATACCTAAAGAATGGTGTTGTTCCTACAGTATTTGCGAGGAACTGTCATTTTCAAAAAAGGCCCAAGCTGTGTCTCAAATCGCATACTTCACAAGGTACACTTTGATTAAGTGCACTATGCGCACTATGTACTTACCTGTGTAATGCGTAAATTTGGAGAGGGTAGTATTGTCTCAAATCGAACACTCAAGTTGTGCACTTACCGGACATGACGAACAAAACATTGGATTCTCACTCGCTAAAAAAAAATTATCTGCAGGCTTATTGTTAGCTCACTTTTTCAAAACAAACGCCCATACATTTATTGGATGGGATTTGGAAATTACTTAGTAGAAAGTGCTCCTCCCACTTGCTGATAAAAGGCTACCATACCGTGTGTTGATTTATATTATTTACCCACTTACAGTAATATAGCCTATTAAACAAACCATAGTTTTACATCAACATGCAAGAGTAAAAACATAGACATCAGAATATAATATTCATCACATATTAGCCTAATGTATGTACTACTGTATGTTACCATCAATGCTAAAAGAAAAACACATGTTGACAATAATATACTTTATTGAATCTTAATTAAAATGTACCGGTACAGTATGTCCTGTTTATTTCTCCAGCCTCCAAACCCCAGGTCCTGCAGGTTCCTCGTATCACAGGACAGTCCATAAGACCAGCAGGAAGGTTCGTGCTCTCCTCTCCCAGGTCATCCAGCTTCAAAATATGATTTGCCTCAGCGAGATGCAGGCTATACAGCTTTTGCTGGGACAGCAGTCTTCAAATGTGTTGTTAGCAGCATTGGCAAGGACAAAATACAGAACAAATCACTGAAATCAGTGTATTTTTTATTTTGTAAAATGTTCTGACTGTAGGTAGCAGCATGTCTCCTCTCTAATTTATCTTTAAACTGTTCCTCTTTGTACCGGTACATGATTTCTTCAAGACATCATTAAAATAAGATAACATACACATCCGATCAGAAAGATCAACAGAAAACTATTGCTGCTGATGTACGCTGTCCATGAATATACACCGCTGATACACTTGTTGCTCCTTTGTGTCTACTGCCTCCTCGCCATCACGTCGGGGGTCGCCAATTGTTGGAATATAGGTGGTCTTCTCACCCAGTTCCAGCATGTTCGTTTATGGAGTTAAAGTAGGAGGAGACACTGTGTCCAAGTTTAACAAAATCAGCTTTAATATAATAATAGTAGATCAGAAATACAAGTTACAGAGCTCTGTGACCACACCTCCTTTCCCTGATTGACAGCATGCAATATCTACCGTTCACGAAGTCTGGCCCCGACTGTCTCTCGGCCCAGTGATAATACTCTAGACAGTGTTTCCCTATCAGATGTTGATTTTGCGTCTCTCCCAACCCTGGGGCTCCACGTCCGTTCTCTCCTCCTGCTGGGTGTGGTTGCTGGGGAAGGTATATCTGAATACACTCTTCATGTCCCCACATCATGCCTATCTCTTGTTTACTAACAGTTTGTTCGTTAAATTGCTGTCCCTATTTGTTTCTATCGGTTTCCCTGCTCCCTGCTGACTCAGCACATTGTTATGCATAATACTTTCTTACATAATTCTTACAATAGTGTGACAAACAATTAAGCTTCTGTAAGGATATCTAAACAGTTCAGCATACTCTTTTAGTCCCCGGGTGAAGATGACCTCTCATGCCTGCCTGGAGTTGCCAGGCTGAGCTGACGTCACATAGACCACACTGTGCTACACGCCTGACCTTGAGAGATAGCTGCCCTCACTAAGTTCTCCTGCAAAGCCTGTTGTTTTCTTTCTAAAACTTTCCACTACTCTTCTAGTGTGTTCACTTTAGAATATCTATAATATAAAGCACACTTTTCTACAATTACCCCTTTTGGTCTCATGAAAATGAGACCAATAAAAACCCTTCAAGATCAATACAGTTCAATAAAATCAGTCAGTACGCCCACAGGCACATCTGGGTGTCCCCAGGGACTGGCGCTGAAACACGTCATTGTTTCTTTCTTAAAGACACAACGCTAGCAGGGCTCAACTATAGCATGTTGCATGTGAGAAATAATATCAGTAATATTTCTATGATGGTCAGGAAGATGAAAACAATATGTTTTTTACATTCTTGCAGACCTCTCAACTTCCGGCAGTCTAAACTAAACGATGCTGTATTACAGCTGATCGTATTACCTTCTGCTCATTCATCAATAAAGTTATTGCATTTTCAGTTCT
>JAODLL010000005.1:152869-178315 GCA_026546735.1 Forbesichthys agassizii | reverse complement strand
CTCCCTCTCCCTCTCCCTCTCCCTCTCTCTCTCCTCAGAGCCCCCAGCCTTTTCCTGGCACTGGTGGTATGTGGTTATGGCCATAGCCGGGGCTGTGTCCATCGCAGTGCTCATGGCTGTTTACGTGGCCAAGCTGCGGCGCAAGGAGACACGTTTTGGGTGCGTAGGCTGCTACTCCTAGTCCTTGTGTGAGGGAGTGACTCAATGGCGCTGCCAAACCGCCATGATTTTTGTTTTCTTTTTGCTTTCACACCATTTGATTTGGCCTTCCATGCTTTGTCGTGCATGTGGATGGATGTGTCACTGTTTACGCACCAGCTATGGTAAAGAATTAGTCCTTATTGTGTGTGTGTGTGTGTGTGTGTGTATGCGTGTGCGTTTTCAGAGAAGCGTTTGAACCCATGATGGAGAGCGGGGAGCTGGTGGTGAGATATCGTGCTCGCCGCACATACAGCCGCAGGACTACAGAAGCGACATGTGAGTCCCAGTGCCTGCCTGTACATGCACCTAGGGAAGACGAGCCTTTCTCAGTGCCTATGACAGACCTCCCTCTCTGCACGCCCACACCTGCATCTGTCCCCAGGGTGGATGCTAGAGAGTAATAGAGTATCCCACAATGCCTTAGGCCCGGGGTTGTCTCCCCAAAGAGCAGACATCATGAGAAAATAATAACGCGCCAGGCAGCTCTACTTCTTGACAGTTCGAAACAGGCGCCACGGCCTCAGGTTTTGAGGCATGATCAGCTCCACGCACCTGTGAAAACAGTCCTCTAGTGCTCAGTCTGCAGACGTTTTCCATAGCACCAATATGCCTCATACAATGTATAAGCTGCCTCAGCCAAGGCTGGCTTTACTGCTAATCAGTTAAGCACATTGGACTAAGTACAGTATAAGGGTTTCTTTGCGGGAACAGTAAATACGGCCTTTATATAAATATATCGTTTTTACTGGCCAAACTAGGCATTACGTTTAACTGTTGTTCCTAGATAATCATGCAATCATCCTAGATACTAATTACAAAAGTATACCACGTGTAACAGTGATTTACTGTATATAAACAATAAGATCATTTTGAGCAAGAGTAGGGATCAATTGCAGTAGAGAATACATTTTTCAGTGGATAGGATGATGTAATGTGATGATGAATTCTGCTAGGAGGGGAAAGAATAATGTTAGACAGATAGATAAATCAATCTCTTGTTCACACAGAACACACAGTTAACAACAGCCAATAGCTTGCTTCACTTCAAAGCCTCCTCTGAAACATGACTGTTCAAAAGCACACCATATAGAATCATATTCCGCACTAGCAGGTCACATTCAAGTCTCAACGTTGTCCATTGTGTATAGCCACTATTTAGGAATATGTCATTTGCAAGTTGCAACTTGCCACCGCAACAAAAGGACAAGGCAGAAAATCTTGAGTGAAAAAAATGTGTGTGTGGGGGTAGGGGTCGGGGGTAACCTATAAAAAACCTCAGTGAGTAAAACTAAAGCAGTGAATAAATAAACAAGATGTAGAGACCCACAATGAAAGAGAAAAAGACTGTGGGCTAGCTAATTGCACTGGGAGTTGGGAGGTGGTCAGGGTTGGATTTTCCAGCAGTGGTGCTGACCAGTTATTACGGCAGCCTCTCAATGACAGGTCCGACCCCTGGGACCACAGCGATGTGACATGCTAATAGCCTGTCATGCTAGCATGTGTAGGTACATGCCAGCGAAATGAGAGCATTGTTGTCTGACGCGTGGCAGATTGATAGTCCAGCAACAGCTGGAGGGAGATCTCCCAGCATGCCTCAGCCTGGTCACAGTCTGGCCCAGATGTTCTTCCGATCGCCGGGGACAACCAGCTGGCTGAGAAGGAGACTGATGGTTATCACAGCTAACCCCGTGGATCTTACCTCATTTCCCGCGCCCCCCCCCCATCCCTCCAGGCATGTGCTAATCACGCTTTGGCCCTGGACAGTGACCATGGAGGATACAACCCACCCTCGTCACACAGTTCTCCCTCCCTGGCTGTGTAAATGTGTTGTAAACGAGGTCATCTCCCACAGTACACACTGTAGTTGCTTTAGCATTTTATGAATACCAACAATTGCAACGAGAGGCTAACAAGTAGCTTATCTTCGGCACAGTAGTCAGTGTGTGGTGTGGTCCTTGCTAAAGAGCAGAGTGTCCCATCAACATGAATGTAAACGACCTTCTGTTTGTGCCCTCAGTGAACAGCCTTGGCATCAGTGATGATCTGAAACAGAAGCTGCAGGATGTGATGGTGGACAGACATAAACTGACCCTGGGCAAGACTCTGGGCGAGGGTGAGTGATCATTTATACAACACTGGAGGCAAACAGCAGTGTCAGAAAGTCACAACCAGAAACAACAACATGAAAATAGTGTTAGCTAACTGGCTAGTGTTTCTAAATCAAGGTCAGTCCAGAGCAAATGGCCTATCTGCCACATTCTATTAATCTCATATGACTCCCTGTGGATATTGTTGCCTCCTGTACCAAGTAATAACAACAGTAAAGTTAGATAAGGTAGGCTCCTCTGCAATCATTATTTTAACGTACAGTCTGAAATGTCCCTTGTTTTCCAAACCAGCATTACAGAAACAATGTTGGTTTGAAATTCTTGCGTCTGAGGGCTGCGCGACTCATACTTCTGTCTATCCCTGCGCTTACAGTTTGGCCATGTAGCGTTCAGAGATAAATAACACACTGGGGCGTAAGCCTGTGGCTCTGGGGACACTATGGTTCAGTGGGGGTGTGCTTGCATTTTTGTTTCAGCCACAAGGGCAATTCCATACACAAACTGAGGAGTGTCAAGGAAGAAGACTATATGATTATATGATTGTTTTATTAGTTTCATTTTACAGTAATGTAATAATTTAAGTTGAACTCTGCATGTTTGCTGTTCTTCAGGGGAGTTTGGCTCCGTAATGGAGGGCCTGCTGACTCATGAAGAGTCCTTTCTCAAAGTGGCTGTGAAGACCATGAAAAGTACGTAGAAAACTTACTGGCTAGCAGTTTGTGACTAGCATACATTTACCACATAGCCTAGAACATAGCCTAACTATCACATACAGTATATTGTACAGTACATGTGTACTGTTGTCTCACGCTGCTTTCTACTCCAGTCGCCATCTGCACTCGTTCTGAGATGGAAGACTTCCTCCGCGAGGCAGCCTGCATGAAGGAGTTTGACCACCACAACGTCATGAGGCTACTAGGTAGGAGCCTGTAACTATAGAACATTTGCACTCCCATGAATGACCTAATGCCATTGCACTTTGTTCATTGTTATTTTAGCTTATTTTTAAATGCATCAGTTATATACTTACTCAACGTCGTGGGTTTGTTTATAATGGCTTGTATGCAGCCTGTAGAGTAGAACTCCTTGGGCTGACCCCTGCCTGGTGATGTGTGCTGCCCAGAGAGTGACAGCTTCCCCGGTGTGTTGTGTGTCCCCAGGTGTGTGTCTGCAGACCGTGGAGAGTGAAGGGTACCCCTCCCCTGTGGTCATCCTGCCCTACATGAAGCACGGAGACCTGCACAGCTACCTGCTCTACTCCAGGCTGGGAGACTGTCCTGTGGTTCGTACTGCTGCACTTGATACAGCATTAACACTCAACACTCACACATTAAAGCTCACTGATAAACACATGCGTATGCACAGATAGATAGATAATGGCCCCTCCTATGCAGGGTTAATGTTCATGTATAAAATATAAAATACATTTGCTTTCATAGATGTTGTTTCACACATACAGGCACATACAGTATCTCACAAAAGTGAGTACACCCCTCACATAATTGCAAATATGTGAGCATCTTTTCCTGTGACAACAATGAAGAAATTACACTTTTCTGCAATGTAAAGCAGTGATTTGGACATTTTCATTTAGGGGTGTACTCACTTTTGTTGCCAGCGGTTTAGACATTAATGGCTGTGTGTTGTGTTATTTTGAAGGGACACCAAATTGACACTGTTCTACAAGCTGTACAATCACTACTTTACATTGCAGAAAATTGTAATTTCTTCATTGTTGTTACATGAAAAGATATGCTCACATATTTGCAAATATGTGAGAGGTGTACTCACTTTTGTGAGATACTGTACATACATATTTGATTAAGTTGTTATAGGTTCATGGGTTTGTGTCCCGAATTGTCAGCAAAATAGTTTCCAAAGTTCAAATACCTCATCACACCCATTTTGGCATCAAATCCCCTTTAACAGAATGAAAAGAGACCATACGTCTCTCCTCACAAGCTACACACGATTATTAATGGATGATGTCGTTCTTTGGAAGCTGGGGCGACTATATGCGATATGTCTCCTGAGAGTTAGCTTGAGAAACACAGGCTTAATCAAAACAAGGTTCCTTACAGTGGAAATATTCATGATTTAGGCAAACGTTCAAAAACCACAATAGCACCGAATCCTATCCCTCCCATTGGAGCAGACTATGATGAATCTGGAACAGTGAACCTTCAGTTGTTCCACCACTCCTATTTGTCTTACTGAGATTTATAATGGCGCTAGCACATACTGAAAGATGGTTTAGACCGCCCTCTGCTGTACATTAAACAAACTGCAGCTGAACGGATGAAGTGTTAATACATTTGTTTTTTGCTGTGTTTTCCTGTTGTCCTATAGTACCTTCCATCTCAAATGCTGGTGAAGTTCATGACTGATATTGCCCGGGGAATGGAGTACCTGAGCAACAAGAACTTCATTCACAGAGATCTAGCTGCTCGTAACTGCATGTAAGTAAATATCTGTTTTTAGCTGTTCCACATCCCTTGTTTGGGTTCTGCTTTGGAGTATTTCCCTCCTTTTTGGTGTCAACACTGGTGAGGACAAAATGGTTAATTAGCACGTTATCTGCCTTCAGGCTGAATGAGAACATGAATGTATGTGTTGCTGACTTCGGCCTTTCCAAGAAGATCTACAACGGCGACTACTACAGACAAGGCCGCATCTCTAAGATGCCTGTGAAATGGATTGCCATTGAAAGCTTGGCGGATCGTGTCTACACCACAAAGAGTGACGTGGTAAGTTAACCTGATGGGTGAACTTAAGCGTCCCTCTACAGTAGTATCTGCGAAATTCTTATTGATCAGAAATTAAATTGTTAAAACCTTTTAAGTCATTAAGCTGTTTATTATATTTGATTTAACACTATCTATGTGTCAGCGTCAGTGAAACTCAAATAGTAGCTACTAAAATTGATTGTACAGATATGTATATAGGGCAAGTACAGTATGTGTGTGTGTTTGAGTTAGCTTTTCATAAAAGTACTATACATTCTTCAGTGTTGAAAGGGATATCACAGTATGAAAGCCCGGACAAACAAATGTGTTCTTTTACTGGCTTATGCTTGCTCAGTGTGGATTTGTGTTTGACAAGTGTGTGGCAAGTTGTGTGGGACCCTTTCATGTCCTTTGTCCTCACCATTATTTGCCTCATGTCTGCCACCCAGTGGTCGTTTGGAGTGACAATGTGGGAGATAGCCACGCGTGGCCAGACACCCTACCCTGGGGTGGAGAACAGTGAGATCTATGATTACTTAAGACAGGGCAACCGTCTCAAACAGCCTCCAGACTGCCTGGATAGCATGTAAGTGCCTGTGGTGTTCCTTTTGTGAGATAATAATAATAACAACACATTCTGTACACACTAGCTTCTATATTTCATAATGAATGTAGACTGAACATGGAATACATAAAGCCGGTATTGCAGTAGAAGGCTGTATCCATGTGGCACACTAAAGCAGGTATTCCTTGTGCTTCCCAGTTATTCCCTGATGTTCTCCTGCTGGCTGCTGAGCCCTAAGGACCGTCCGACATTTGAGTGTCTCCGATGCGAGCTGGAAAAGGCCCTGGACGACCTGCCCGACCCCCAGGACCCCGACGAGATCCTCTACGTCAACATGGACGAGAGTTCCTCGGAGCTCGGAGCAGTGGGGGGTCGCGATCCCGTCGGGGGCCCCGCCCCTCTATGCCTGAAGGGCCTGGACTCTGTGACCACGGTGGATGTCCACCAGCCCACCCGTTACGTCCTGTGTCCCCAGCACGAGCCCAGCCGAGGTCTCTCTGACTCCCAGGAGAGCCTGGACATGCTGGTGTCCTCCTCCACGGCCACCCTGCCCCTGAGACCCTCATCTTGTTCCACGCCCAGCCCCGCTCCCCTGGGAGAACCCATGGAAGACAGGGAGGGTGACAACGTCAGGAAGGTGCCCTGGCAGTGACAACGGCTGCCCTGGCAGAGACTCCCACACCAGACTGGGCACTGGCCAGTGTGTCCCCATCCTCCCATTACAATCCAACAGCCCTGCTACCAAGTGTACCAACGTGTGCCGACCAACACCCACACCATTAGGCATTCCAAGGAAGTGAGGGCTCGTCACTGTAAAACGTCAAGCTCTGCAGTAGGGCACGTGCCATGTTAAATGGCCATCGACAGCATGCGAGCTTCGGTGTTTTGCAGCCATCTGCCATCAAGACCAAACTACAGGTTTACATATCTGTGACTAGCAGCTTCTATTTCAAGGTTTGATAGAACATGGCTGTGACTGATTTATAGCACATATTGACGGTTTCCCAAACCATATAGCCTACACCGCTGCACAATCAATCGGAACAGAAACACGAGTAAAAATATAGCAATAGCAAACCCAGCTTTCTGCATTCGCGTGAATATGAAGCTGTGATCTCTGCCATGCCATTACCTTAACTCAACAATCAAAGTTTCCGTGGCAACCAGCTCACACTGCCATGCCGAATAAGGCTACTGTACGAACCAGTCAATAAACTCAGGAGCTGGAAACTTCCAGTAAGTAAGCGCTGACATAGAGTTCTCTCAGACTCCCAGTGTTCCAGTTATATAGAGCTTGAGCTCCCGGGAAAATAAACATCTGAAGGGAGCTTTCAGAGAGATGGGAATGGAGTGGCGTCTCGCTGAGGTTTATGTTGGGTGTGTGAAGTGCCTCACGGCAAGCCCCATCTTTCCAGCTGGGCTCCGGGCAAGCCAGCCACACGTTTGTCCAGAAGCTGCCTTATTGAATGAAGACAGGACAGATGAAGTAACTTAATTACTGACACGTATCAGGATGCAGGGTCTGATTCAGTGTCTGATAACCTCCAGAGCCTTCTGCTGTCCGAGCTGCTCACCCTGCCACCTGGGAACAGGCTCCAACGCGTCACATACTGTGTGGTTGCATCCAAAATAAACGGTACATGATTTGGTACAGTAAGGGTTCAGCGTGCCACGTAGGTCTAGGAGATGCCTTAAGCTCAATGTTTGGGATATGCTGCTCACACACAAGGTGGCAGAAGCACAGTGTTATCATGCTATGTTTTGTTTAGATGATTTGGTTGAGATTTGTGTTTGTGTACACGCTTTGCACTAATGTAAACATGATCATATTTTGTTTGTTTTTTATATACAATATTTTACTTCTCTTTCACTTGGGTTGTACTTTGCTTTGATCACTTTTTTACATTGGTCGTCGGCTTGGTTACAGCACACCTTGTCCTCACACAGCAACATTCAGCAGTGTTACTTTAGTTCAGTCTGCATGTTGTAGCTACTTTAAAGCAGAATCAGAAGACAAGAAAGCATGAGTAATGAGATATGACATCATTCTGCCCCGGCCTGGCTTTCTATCTAGACAGGAGATTTTCTGTAGCACTGTAAATACATAGGTAAATAACAGCCTTGGAGAATGAGAAGGCAGGCCGCAATAGAGGGGATTTATAAGAAGGTAACGTGGCAAAACATTAAACATTAACTTCATGCCAGTTGGCACTTGGCACAGTACCACTGGTTTTGGTCGTGTGCCTCTTCAAGGTATCATCGATGAGCATAATTTAAGATCATTTCAGTAATCTAGCTGTTACTGTTAAATGTCGGTGTGCCTTTAACCTCATAGTGTTCCCTTGAGGTAAATCTACCAGTAAATTGTGCATGCACTTATTTTTCGTTCATACAGTACCTGTATTTGCTTTTGTGTATGTATTTCACATTCTGATGACATTCCAAATCATTTGAGGGGAACATCGTCCTGTGAAGTCAGGTACCTACTGATTTGTGTGTATTTACATGTAAGTGGTACTTAGTTCCTATTAGACATTTGTATGCTGTACGGTTTCAGCATCACTGAAATGACATGTGAAGTTATATCGTACTCTAAATTTACTGCTTTGTCTTTCGTACTGTATACTTATGTAACTAAATGCAGAACATGTCTACAGTATTCCTGTAGTCTATGAACCACACAGAAACCTATGCTGAGAATGAGGTACAGTACTGTTTACGTCTATAGGATATTTCACACAAACTTCACACTGTCATGTATGGAATGTGTCCATCACTATGTGCCTAAATGTACACGCTGAAATGACAAACTGGTCTATTTTAAGTAGATCACACTCTGAATTTGCTCCTCAATTATTGTGCTCTGGCTAAGCTATTATCCTCAAGCAGACCTATAAAACTATTTTAAACCTCCAACAACACAAGTGGGTTAGGAGAGCCAGTATTTTATTGCAGTAGGTGTTCATATGGTTTGTTACTTCTGGTTCTGCATAGAATAAGCCACTGCCATGATTTGTAAACAGATTTTTTTTATATATGCCTGAATTATTTTGTATATGAAATAAATGCGTCTCATTGCTTTTTTCTGTTCTTGTGCTTTACTGGAACCAACATCAGTCAGACCAAAATATAGAGAATATAATGCTGTATATTACATAAGCTTAACCAGTTAGGAACACTGCAGCAATATACTGATGAGGTAAATGGTTGCGGTGTGAAGATGAGCTTCTAGAAGAGAATGTAGGAGATCTGCACATCGCCTGTGATTTCCAGCAGGTCAACCATAGTGAAGGGCTGGTAACGGTGAGGGAAGTCAAACATATGCTGCCCGTTCACGAACACCTTGAACCTCTGGTTTCCACAGCGGATCGACATCTGAGGAGGAATAGCAGAGCGTTGAGGGATGATCCAATGCAGCCTATGAGCAGCATACTAGCCAACTAGTAGAAACCCTTCCTCGGTTATACGTCAGACACTTACGTCAAAGTACTGTCCCTCCGCGAAGGGGTTCATGCTGGTCTCTCTCTCCTCCGCGCCCCAGCTGTTTGAAATCATGCTGTTCCTCACAACAACACCCTCTCTCACCCTGGGGTTCATGTGGAAGGCGATTTCCTTGGTCCTGCTCACCACTAGGTTGACACTCATTCTGCAATGCATGGAATGTGATCAGGACAAGCTCTGTCGTCATGGCAATGTGCACACGTACACGGGTGTATACAACACCTGTTTGCTCCATAGGGCACCATGCCTCGGATGATGATGGTCTTCTTGGAGGACATGCCGTCTGGGATCCTCTCAGAGAAGGGGACAGGCTGCAAACACATTGTGTAGGGTTAGGTTACTTTTACTAGTTACCAGACAATATTTATAATCAGAAATGTAATGTATTGATTACCTAAATGTAGTAACATAATCTGATTACTTTCCATAACTTTTGGATTACCCTAAAAACTGTTCTTTAAAATGCCATCCAGAGAAATTTACTGCGTTGATGAGACAAATCTTTGTATTTTTGTGACCATTTATGTTGCTCATGGGATCAGATTAAAGTAGGACTTTATATCTTAATTTTATTGATTGACGTTAATGAAAGGTTAATAAGAGAACATCTGATTGGTTTATGTATTTTTCAAAAGTAGTCCTAGAGGTAATCATCTAATAAAATAAAGGTAATCTGATTACATTATTTGATCTGGTAATGCAATGGTTTAATTACTGTTTTTGTTACTTCCCAAACCTGGGTAAAATGGCATACATTTAAACACCTCAGCTGTATGTGGTTGAATTAAACTCATCATAAACTCCTTATAGCTACAGAAAAATAATAACAAAGCAACTGCCCTGTCATATCCATTATCTATACTGTACTTTTATGTATTCTTTGTACTCCGTGAATAAACACACTTTAAAAAGATTATAAGACACGTAACAATGTAGTGCAGCATAGCATAATGCAATAACAAGTAACACAAAAGCATACAATAATGTACCCTGCAATAATGTAATGCTATAACATAATGTAATGTGGCATTAATTTGTTACGATTTGATATGCATGTACTTTAGGTTTATAAAGCATTTATTTATAGTTAATACTTACAGGATTGTACAGTGGTTGTCCTGTCATACTCTGAAATAACAGCATTACAGGTAAGACAACATAACCTCATAATCTTTTTTAATTATTATTTATTATTATTTAATATTATCCTTTCTTCATGAACAAAGTAGGGTATATCTTACAGGTAGATTTGGTCCTGGGACACACCCTCCTCCCTAATAAGGGGAAACAACAGAACAATATTCAATATTCAATAATTACAGTACCTAAGACATACGCCCAAGTAATTTTTTGACAAACTTTTTTTGCCTATATCGTCTCATGATTCTACATCTCTGGTAAAATCGCCTACATCCTGTTGAACAGATCTTGTGATTTTACCCCTGGCCAATGTATAATCACTATATAATGTGTATATAATATCTATATAATTGACAATATTTGGTTCAGCTTTTTGTTTTCTGCAAAACCTGAAAAAAAATTACTTAGGCCATTATTTTAAGAAGGTGATGATATACTGGTTCATTGTGAAATGGGTAAACACAACCACACACAGCCACATTAGTGGTTTAGCCAATTTTAGATTGACAACAATATAGTTCACACATAGCATCACCTACCATTCCAGGGTATCCACCCTATGAAAATAAATAGGTAGAGTCAACAACAGATCATATTGATTGATCATCGCTTCACATAAGAGCATTCAATAAGTGACTACAATGTAAAACACTGCAGAATATGTTACCCCCATGTTTCCTCCTGGATATCCTCCCTGAAAGTAAACAGCCAGTTAGGGAATATTTGTACTGTATAAGTATAGGTTGACTCTATCTTATTGTATTCATCTGCATTTCCCCTAATGTTGACTTAAGGCCAAGCAAGCAAATGTAACATACCCCCATGTTGCCGCCACCTTCTGGATAGACCTGATAAAGACATGTGTTCATTAATTGCTGCATAATGTTGGACACATGCAATATCTAGAGTGTAAATACACTTACACATACACCACCTCCTATTCCTCCACCTCCACCCTGAAAAGAAAGGAGTATTATTATGAAAGCTGATAAAAGAGGATGTTAAATGGACACATCCATGTCTCATGGATAACATGTACAGTAGAGTTCCAATCACTTCAATGCAAGTGTCATTGACTGACTTACTCCTATGGTGACTGTCTGGATGATCACATCTCCAGAGATCTGCAGCCCTCGCACCCTCTCCATAGGGATTCTGTGTTGGAACTTATGGAATTCTCGCCCATTGACTTTGAACTGTAGCAGTCATAATATGGATAAAGTCAATTTCATCATTTAATACTATATCAAGCCTCTATCACAACTATCTGATGGACAGAGAATATATTTTATATATAAATATTATTATTATTCATATTATTCTATATCTAATAATGTATCAGTTATTATATATCTAATAATACATTTCAGGGCTTTTAGCAGTTTTACTCTTTCAACATTAAAGAACAATGTTAATGTTTAACTTTCTACATTAATTATGAATTCTCAGTCAAATTAAAAAGTAGGTTTGCGCTGACCTCGTAGCCATTCGAGGTGACCATGATGACCAGCTCAAAGGGCTTCCCCAGGGTGAAGGGCATGTCACGGGTCTTCTCCTCAGACGCCCAGGAGCCACTCTGGCAGGAGTTGAAGACCACCTTGTCCCTGCCATCAAAGCGGGGGTTGAAGTGGAGAGCGATGTCGCTGCCCTCATACTCTCCACACAGGAGATTAACCAAGAACCTGTGTGGATAACACGGGAACACAAAGGCCGGGGCTCATCACCTGTTGCAGGAGTTTAGGTTAAAAAGACCAATGGAGATTATATGGCGCTAAACCAAAGACTAAGTTTGGCACTTAAATAAATAAATACATAAATAAATAAATAGGCATTGATTAAAATAAATAAATAAATAAATAATAATAATAATAAACTGAAAACTATAACATTGGCATTACTGTATGTTAAAATATTTGGTAATTGAAAAGACGTTTTATGTTTATATGCTATTTCAATGACAGGTATATCAGTGCTTTTGAATACTTACTTGTTTGCTACCTCTAGTGTATAAAATAACACCCCACCCTGTACCACATTACACAATGTGTACCTTTGGTGTGAAAAGGATGTTAAAGGTTATGGTCAGAGGCAGGAATGTCTAAGTGTAGACATTAATCACAACGTCTGATAACACTCAGAATCTATTTGCTCTGACCTCACCCATTTGTTGTTTCAAGATCTCAATTTGTTAACAAATGAACAAGTTGAACAATTCATATCCTTCTTTTAACATCATGAAAAAGGATGTTTAACACAATTATACACTATAACACTCCTGAGATGTAAAACAGAGCCCAGAGTAATTTCTTACCTAGTAGTATCCCTAGAAATAGATCCCTGGATGTAGATTGACGATCCCGGTCTCAGACCTCCATGGATAGGTCCTAGGTAAGGAATGCTCTGTATAGTACACAAGCAATATCTGATAAACCCAACCAATTGAAACAAAGAAAATACGTATCCTTGTAGCAGACATTTTTTCAATGACATTTATTAACACTAGTTTATTTAATTAATTTCAAGACAGGCTGAGGCAAACACATAACTCAATTTTACCAAGCATTACAATAAAATGCTTCATTATACTTACAGGGTTATAGATGGGCTGATAGCCAGGTGGTGCAACAAATGACATGTTAATGGTCACACAGGTAGCCAGAGACAAAAAACCCAAGGAGCACTACAGGTGGTGGTTTCTGCTGAAAGCTGCCTTTTATACCACGGCCTGAGGGCGAGGCTGCCCCAAGCCCACCTGGCTAGCTATGACGAAGTGGCCAATACGCCTTTAAATTCATGTAAAAGGCGTGGACCTTCACATTCAACACGGTACATTTATGTGTGTCAATAGAATAGTAATATGCTTATCAATTGCCAGATCAGTTTTATTTGCCCTCTTGTGGCTGAGCACATTTACTCATGTTAGAACTGAACCTTTGCTCCATCTGGGAGGCTTCTGCTGTTGATTGACTCATTATGTCAATCACTCCATTAAACTGCCATGGGCATAAGTGAACCACAACACTAGTAAGCAAACAGCTACATTAGGAACACTATACATGCCCATCAGAATGTATGTGAAAGCATGTGAAACGTGATTACAGTATGATACAAGTAAGAGCATGGGCCTGTTACTGCTGTACTATGTCAATGTCACACGTTAGTCTTGTAAACAGACGTGCATTATAAGAACATTTCTCTGTGATGGTGTCGCTTGGGTGTTTCTTTAGGTAAATAATACAGCTTAACACAGACACAAAAGTCAAAAGAAGTGAGAAGGAGAGTGCCAGTTCATCTTAAAATAATCTGTTTATTCAGTATTGAAACACAGGATTCAGTCAGAGGAGGCTCAGTCAGCTGTAAATTACTGATCTCTATTCAGCTCCATACTGTTCATTCATTTAGTGTGCAACGCAACACACACACACACACACACACACACGTATGGCTCGTCTGAAGACAACCACCGCCATCTGCCCTCCCGATGATGTGGTGAGAACAGCATTAAACTCATAATGGAGAGAGGCGAGATGCATGTGGGCCAGGGAGCACATAGCGAGCTGTCCGAGATCGATGCGTTACGCGTGGCTTCTTTCACAGAGAAAAATAAGTAATATTCTGTTTTCCTAAAAATAGTTATCATAAAAACATTACCTGCAATAATACATACGCTAACCTGCCCTTTAGGATCTCAAAGATTTAAATTCCAACACGATGGCATTAATTACTTTCAGTATTTTAAGCCCTAAAGCAAAAAAATATATGTATCTATGATTTATGTAAAATATGTATTTGTCAAAGGGCCTTTAAGCAGCCTAGTCATTACTCAATTATACACTTTAGCCAAAATGTAAACACACTATTAAATACATTCTTACTTCAATGCAGGAAACCTATTATTTACCTGTGCAGTAGGTAAATGGACTGATGCCCAACAAATGTAATGGGGCCAAAACAGTCATCCTCAGAACAACATCAGTAACAATGAACTAATAAATAACTTTGGCATCCTCCTGTGTGTGTCCCTTGACACTATCCTCTACAGCAGAGACACGTTTGAAGACAGGAACGCCATCTGTTTAGGGACACGTACAGTAGTAAGACTTAAGAGTGTATACTGGTTTGACTGTTCATGTGACTCGTACCATATATGTAAGTAGGTGTATGTCATATTATGTTATCAGTCTTCATCCAGTGTACATACTGTAAATACGTTATGTAAAGGTTAACACGTTGAAAGGGACAGAAAGAACCACAGTGATGCCTAAGACACACTGTTTTCTGGGGAAGTCAGAGGCACTACTACAATGAACTATGAACTATGTGCAAGAGCTTCCTACAAAGAAAAAAAAAAACACTCCCCAAGTGGCAGATAACAAATAACAGCTCAGACATCTTTGCAAAGGGTGTATATACATAACATTCATTCAACATTCCAACAAAAGTGCTGATAATAAAACCAAAACCAACTCACTGCCATTGTATCAAAGATGACATTTGCTATAGGCACTCTAATATGTATAGCAAAAGAGACTAAATGAGGCAGCTGCATGTGTCTATAGGTGCGGTGTAATGAGCCAGGCGGTCTAGATGCTTTTCTTTTTCCTACATAAAAAAAGGCCATGTAGTGTATTTACAGCAAGATAAAAGGCCTGGGTTTCATCAGCTCTCTCTCTCTCTCTCTCTCTCCCCCTCTCTCTCTCTCTCTCTCTCTCTCTCCTATTCCTCTTCTCTACCAAATGGACTCAAATGCCGGCGTTCTGCTGAAGCGACGATAATAGTGCAGTTACGATGTGCATAGCTTCAAGGGAGGAGAAAAGTGCGCAGACCAGGCATTCATCAGACAGAACAAAAACAAAAAGTGAGGTGAAACCGAGGTGTATTTTATCTTTTAAAACTTCTTTCCCTCCACTATGTTCTCTACATTCCTCCAGATGCTGGCAGTGAAGGCGGCACGTGTTAGCTCAGCTGATCCTCATACTGCTTTCTGAAGCAGTCTCCAGCGGGGAAGAAGTCCCAGCATCGCTCCTGGTACATCTTCCATACATACGACTCCTACAGGATGGGGAGAGGCATTTAGAGAAAGAGAAAAGAAGGTTGGAAGAGGAGAAAAAAGAATACATGTGCTCAAAGTAGGTCTTTTCAGAGCTGTGTGAGGAAGAGGCATGTCTGTTTCCAACCAACCTGGCCTGTGTGCTCTGTTTCATCTTTGTTGATGAGATACATCAAGAAGAACCTGCAAGGCAATATTAAAGTAGCGTGTTAATGCACACGGGCCCTAGGGGCAGAGCTGGGCCCACACACACACAATCACGTGCACATATGTTTTATCCAATAGTGTGCTTTCACTTATTATCTAAATGCAGTGTCATATGCGACTCTCGGTGACATATGACACTAATAGCACAGCTCTTCCCAGCTATCATTTGTTACAGTATTGTTTACAATAAATATAGAAATATCCTGTCTGAACTCAGTGGAACATTGGGATACATTTACTTTAATGTATAATAATGTGCTCTTCGATTTAAGCTATACTGAAGTCAATTCTAAGGTATATTCATTTTGACTTGGCAGAGAGCCTCAAACGGATTCACCGCCTACAGAATGTAAACACAGGTGGAACTGCCTCAGATGAATTGATCATATCATGTTGCACTAGCTGATGTGTGCTCACACTGCCCCTACATCAAAAGACGCTGTATAAACAGTAAAAGACCTGTACACCTATATCTTATTATATTTTAACCAAATACATTGTATGTGCACACACATACACACACACACCATAAAAGAAAACACTGTGTGTAAGTGTGTTAGTTAATTGTGGGTGAATAGGGCGTATACAGTAGTTTTAGTGTATTTGAGTAAGATACGGCCTGGCCACTATCAGTGTGAAACTACCGCTTGGTTAGTTACAGCATGTTGCATCATCGCCATAAGTTCCTTGTGTGATAACATGGGTCAGAAAGAACAGGTGACTCACATGTAGTTGGCCAGGTTGTGCTCCTCTAAGGTGTGCGTCTCGAAGCCGTGCGGAGTCGTGTCGAAGTAATCGCTCCCTATTCCGCAGATGAAGCACTTCGTCTGGACGAGAGAGGTCCGGTTGCAGTGTCAGTCACAGATAGCTGCATGTAACGTCAAGTGTGCCCGAGAATATCACACGATGTTGTCGCTACATGTACAGTAATGTGTCTTACCTCCATGTCCTCTCTGACTTGCTCCTGTTGGTCTCTCAGCTCACCAAAGGCATCAATGATCAAACCTGACAGACAGACAGAAAGACAGACAGATGAGTACAAACGGTAAATGCCAATGTTGGCCGTGGACATGCCGGTCCATACCCTGAATGATAGCCAGCAGGATGACAATGACGAAGAAGAAGAAAGTAATGTCAAAGACCACTCTGTAGAGTTCGTACTCGTCCCCGGCAGGGTCCTCAATCTCATCCCCTATGCCACCGCCGGCACGCACACCCACATACATGTGGAACAAGTAGCACTGGAGAAGGACACACACAGCAGAGGGTGTGGTTCAGTTGGACCTGCTTAAAACACACCGACCGCCACCTCCAAATGCATTCACTCACTGTCATCATATCATCACACTTCATGTCCGGTTCATCCTCGTCTTCACTCTTGTTGTAGAATTTACGGAAGAAGTTGAAGGCCACCACAGTGTAGAGATACACCACGACAGCCAGCAGCCCTACGGTCATCATCAGCTGCCCACAACACAGGGAGTCATTGGAAAGGGTTTCGAAGGGGCAGATATTATATAAATAATGTGGCCACCTGCACTAAACCAAATGTTTTCAGTAATTATTATGTGTTCATTTTCATCTCCTCAAATTGTTTTTCAAGAATCACAAATTATAAATGCAGAAAAAGCAGAATGAATAAAATATTAATTTGTGACATTCATGTATTCCCAACTTTTATCACTTGAATGCATTTAAACAATGTCAGTGTCAATAAGAAGTCCCAAGTGGTCTTGAACGCAGCCTTACCATTCCCATGTAGCTAAGGAGTTCATGGATTAGAATACTATTTTAGAAGTGTACCTTTATGTTCTAAATGTGTTCTTCTGTCACAGTGCACAACACAAATCACTAATATAGACAGTTTCAGGCCAGGCCAGCAGCACCTGCTTGCCGTTGTGGGTAACAGAGGAAAGGATGGTGCGCAGGGTTTTGACACCCATGGCAATGTCCAGCAGATGACAGGCATAGAAGAAATTGTTGAAGTGCCCAAGCACAGACATAAGTAGGTACCAGCAAAGGTAAAGGAAAGTCTAGAAAGAGAAGAGAAGTGGGTTTTAACAGCCAACACAAAGATGATATTGGAGCATTAACATTACAGTATATAATGCTTCCAGAACTCACATTGTCAGTGAACACAACCCCTAACTTCCAAATCTGGTACTTGATGTCAACAGATGTAATCCTATAAGAAGAATATGTTTACTTTTTGCACAAATATTCAAATGCAAATCATTTGTTATTGAGAAGTCACTTGTAGTTCCTATGGGTTTTTCTTTGTAAAATCATCATACCAGCTGAACATGGAGGTGTCGGGCGCATGTTTCTTCTCATGGGTCATGGCGCTAACATCTAGAGATGCCAAGTCCATACCAAGAAGCTCTGCTATCCTCTCCCTCCCGTAGATGTCACCATACTTTACCAGAACCTAGACACAGTGACAGAGATGTGTTACCCAGCCCCTTCGCTCTTAACCGGTAAGACATGATATATAAATGCTGTGCTAAAGCCTTTAATTTACCTTTTTCTTCACAAACTTGTCCCAGTAGTTGTTAGGGAAAGACCTGCGTTGAATGAAAAACACCATTACAAAAACATTCATGTCTTAAGGTTGTATGAAGGCACAGTGGCCATTCATCTATCCATCTATCTATCTATTTATCTATCTAGCTATCTATCCATCTATAAACAGAGCTCTTACGGGGTGTTGAGAACAAGCCTGTCCCATTGGCCTTTGATGTCATCATCTTCAGGCTGCTCTGTGACATAGAAGCCATCAAATTCCAGCTTTCTGGCCAGCTCCTTCTCTCTCTTGAAGATTACCAGAGGGACCTGAAGACAGACACCATAATATTCATCTTCATGATGTGAACAAGCAAATTCTATGTTAGTGCATGGAAATCTTGCCAACACATTTGGGCAAAAGTGTAAAAATACTACAATTCATACTACTAATAATGTATCTTTAAAAAATTACTTATTACTTTTGAAAAGCTATACTATAGGCTACAGACTTAGCTGATTGACAGGAATATTTTGCCAGGCCAATCAGGGAACATTTTTGATGATTTGTCAAATTCTTTCTGGCGGCTGCCAAAATCTAAAGACTAAATACTCGAGGAATATAGAGGCAAGGTATATACACCAGAGCAGATATTCTAGTAGAGCATTTGACTCAGTGACAGCTGACAGATGTCTATGTCATTTCTAATCAATTATACTAAAAGCTCCAAAATCATACCTCTACAGCATCAGAACATTTATAACAAACATGCAGTGATATCAAGCAAATAATAACTACTGGTCCAATGTTTCACGTTTAAGGCCAAGCACCTTGAGACAGTTGTAGCCAATGATGCAGAGGAAGGAAATGACGGTGTGGAAAATAGAGAAGAAGGACAGTGCAGGTTGCATGTAGCCAGTGCTCTCTTCCAGGAAAAAGAAAAGAGGACCTTCATCGTCTTCTTCTTCTTCTCCCGCCTCTTCAAAGCCAGAACCTTCCTCTTCATCTCCAGAGCCGTTGAAAAGCCCGGAGCCCTCATACAGACCAGAGCCCTCAAAAAGGCCAGAGCCCTCAAACAGACCAGAGCCCTCAGGTTCATCAAAGTCGTCGCCTGGAGGGCTGTCGGACACCTGAAAAGGTGTGAAACGTTCAAATGACCACAAAAGCTGTAGAAAATATTTCAAACAGAAGGAAGGATATCAGTTCGGAAAGGACCATCTTCGTGTTCATTTACCATGCGGGAACTTCGGCCACCCGTATGTTGGGCTCACCAGTGCCATCAACTAGTAATATACAAATATCTCCTCATTTCACATAGGGATAGGTTCTCTATTCAATATTTTAAACATGAATATAGCAACAAACAACACTTTTCTATGTAATGATATAGTGGAGTAATTGCACCCTGAGCAGAGAATGACATCACACTGCCTGTTTGAGTTAGTTAGTGCATGTGTGTCCCACAGATAATAATGTTACATACAGTATACAGTATAGTGGCAGAAAGTCATATAGAGACACTTCATTTAGTGCAAACCTTATAGAAGAGAAGGATGAAATTGAGAGCGAAGGCAATGAACAGAGCAAGGAAACGGAGATTGTAGAAGTTACGAGACAGGTAATTCTACAATGAAAGAAATAACAACAACATAATGTAAACATTAAAGTTACATTTCATTTGAGTGTCCACAATAAATTATATATAATATATACATATAACATACAAGAGCATTTAAATACACATAATGTTTGTACTTATTAGAAGTTACTATACCATGAATTTGATCCTTTGAATCTCCAGCTCATTCCACAGTTCAAAGCCCTCCTTGACGTGCTTGGACTCCTTCTTAGTCTTGGTCTTCATTTCTAGTATCTCCTCTGGCTCTTCCGGTTTCACTTCCAGTTCAGGCTCTGCCTTCTCCTCTTTCTCTGCCTTCTCTCCATTTTCAGTGCTGGAGAACAGAACACAGTTTAGCTTGTTTTGAACAAACGATTAGACTAATCGTTTGTAATGGTTGTATAAGGTTGTATAAGATCCTGTCTCTAATCATTAGAGACAGGATCTTTAATGTTGAAAAGAAGCCTTTCAGTTGATCAACGACTAAAAATTAGATTCCTTCTGTACGGATTCTTCCGGATATTAAACGTCTACCTATATTGGTAGTGAATATATACATTAAAAGGTATTTCCACTCACTGCCACTTTGTTTTATCATACACTCCTTCACATATTGTGAAGGAGTGTATGATATAAAGGCGCTTCAGTTAATGAAACGTCAAGAAAGCAAACACTATGTATTGTACTCATGAACAGATAGTAAACTTACTCTGCCTTTTCAGCCTCTTGAGGAGCCTCTACTTCTGGCTCAGCCTCTCCTCCTTCACCCGGACCTCCTGTTGCAGCTGCCAACTGGACAGATGGGCAGGAACATTGACACGTGTGCACCTCGTCCGCAAAGCAACGCAAGCAGTTGTCCGCAATATCAACTCACCAGTTTCCTCTTGAGCAGCGGAGTGCCCTCAGGAGTTGGGGGTTCTTCAGTGGTGGTCTCGCCGAAGTCTCCCAGCCCCCCGGGAGTGTCGAAACCAGGCAGGCGTCCGCCTTCTCGCTCCTCTCCATCTTCCTCTTGCTCCTCTCCTCCACCAGCATCCATGTCTGCAGCTTCATCGGAAACTTGTACCTCTCTAGCGCCAGGCTCGGGGGGCAGGTCGCCATGGACCTCGTCCTGCGTCGGGTCGGGCATGCTGGCAAGGATCTCCGTCATGGTCATCTTCTTGGCTCCCTCCACCAGGCCTCCGCCAAACAGAGCCTTCCATATGAGCGTGAAGAAGCCCTTGCAGATGTTGTAGACGAATATCAGGATGCCCATCAGGACCGTGTAGATGAAGGTCACCAGGCCGACCACCATCTCCTTCAGCGTCATCTTCCGCAGCTTGCGGTAGCGACGGCGCAGGTTGCGGAAGGTGAACATGTTGAAGAAGTCCACCACGCTCTTCAGGAAGTCGGCGAAGGCCGAGCTGGATTCGGGAGGTATCTCCTCGCCGTCGTCTCCTTCTACGTTTTCCGCTTCAGCCCCTCCGCCTTCCTCCTCCTCCTCATCATCCTCCTCCTCCTGGCCGTCTCCCTCGGGCTCGGAGATGGACGCCGCAATGTTCATCTCAAAGATGGTGTCCTCGCAGAAGTTGACGAAGAGCTCCATCTTCTCGCTCTCTCCACCCTCGTTGACCACGTCGAATATGAACTGCCGCTTGGACTCTCTGACTTGGGGCATCTCCCACTGGTTGCGGTTCTCCTCGCTGATCTCAAAGTAAATGCGCTCGATCCTCCTGCTGGCCCCCATGATCTCGATGCGGCCCAGGAAGGGCCGGAAGTAGTTGAGCACGCTCTCGGCCTGCTCCAGGAAGTTCTGGAGACGGGTGTCATGCGGAACGTGCTCAGATAGGTTAGTAAGCAGAACAGCGATGTTGAAGCCAATGTCCTTGGCGGGCTCCTGGAAACGGTCGGCAAACTCCTCGAAGTTGATCATCTCGTTCTCATCGGCCTCTGAGCAGGACAGCAGGAACTGGATCTCCGAGGGAGTGTACTGCTTCTGGCTGTCCATGGCCTTCGAGAAGTCCTTCTTTGAGATAAGCCCGCGGGGATCGGTCACATAGTCACGGAAGGCGTCTGACGCCACTATATCCTTGAGCTTCAGGAACATGTCAAAGAACTTGAGGATCATCTCCACATTGCTGGAGGATTCCACCAGCATGTCCACCATCTGCCTGGCGATGGTGCCGTTAACAATGTTGCCTGGAGGCAGCAAAGCCACAGAAGAGCGATGAAGAGAATAGAAAGTATGCAATATGAAGAAAGGCTCAAATGAAGAGAAGCCAGTCAACCCTACCTTCAAGTAAAGACAGCAGCATAACCACCATGTCTTTCTGCAGGTCCAACAATTCTTTCAGCAAACCGATTTGACTGGAGTCCTACAGGACCAAACAACCACAGCAAAAATACATGACAGTAACTACTGAGCAGTCAAGCCACAGTGTCAATGATACTGCATGTTATAATATGAATGAAGAGGCAATGCACTTCACCCCCCTGCTTTCTGCTGTGCCAATGTATTACAAAAGCTGTTAATGTCAAAATAGCAATGTGAGCTACTCTACCTCAGAGTGTTTTCTACTCCAGGAACGATCCTTGGTTTGCATTTTCAAATAACACATGAATTTGTTAAAACATGTTTGACACACATTTAAGTATTACAACATGTAATGTGGACAAAGCCCAGCCTTTCCCATTTGTCTGTAAATTGGCTACTAAAAAACAACGATAAGCACAAAACCTAAAAAGCACTCTTAAAAACAATACAGAGATAGCAGAGGCCAACATAACTATAGATAGTTTGTTATTGGTGAAAGAGAAAAGAGAGTACAAATCAACATTTCACTTTACAATGCCGCTACAAAAAAAGTTACAATGCATAGAGAGATGCCACGCCTGTGTGCATGGTTGCTTGTACACCAGAAATAAATATGTAAATGAAATACATGTTATAGATTATGTTCAAACATCTTATCTGAGCTTGTGTGTAAAATGTCATAGCTCTTGGCCAAGAGTTAAACCCATTCAATACTGTATGTGTCCAACTTGGCACCACCCTGTGGTCAGTTCTTCTGCTTGAATGCAAAAAGTCTGGTTTATACCGTGTACAGATAATGGCATCTACAGTAAATGCTATTTAAGAGGTTTTGTACAGATATGTAATAATAAGAAAGAACAAAATTCAAACTAGCATACTGTATAGGTCCTTGTCTTTGATTACTGTTCCTTGTCAGTAGAGGTACCACAAGTCACTACTCATTTAAAAATGAAATAGCTTTAAAACATGCTTGAAACGCATGGTAGGACAACATGACTTCATTGGTGAGATTAATGATGGTGTAAAGGAGGTGAGAGAGGCATTGAGTTGAACAATGAATAATAAGAGTAATAAACGGTTGCAAAAGCATGGGCATGGATCTATGGCTAGACACATTCTTACGCCATTCCGCTGTCCAGGGACGGGGTGCATCTAACACAGGGGAATAAAACATTATCAAGAACATTTGACCTGTTTTTGTACAAGAGCTGAATTTAATTTATTTTTGGGGTAAATTACTGATGTATTGTGTGTACTGAGATTTGAAGTTTTATACACAAATGGACCAGGTAAAGTAATCCCACCAACACACAACAGTATACAGATACTCTACTGTAAAGTCAAGGGGTTGCCACTAAACATGATGTACACCTATTCTTGTAAAAGCAGTGAAGCTGAAAGAATTGACCAGTGTGAAATTAATAATTCAGATAGCCAGGGTGGATTATAACTAGACACAATCAGAAAGAATAAATAAAATAAAATAAAAATCAATTAATTAATTTGTGAATTGTTGTATAACATAATTAGTATATTTATATTGTCCTTCCTTACTTGAGCCAGCTTCATCATCATGTGAGCAAAGACATGCAGGAAGCCCACCACTGCATCCCACAATCTACTGTGTGCCAGGGACTGCTGGTTACCTGTACAGGGACCCTGACACACACACACACACACACACACACACACACACACAATCAGAAGCAGTCAGACAGAGGGAGAGAGAGAGAGAAGGAAGGGGGGATACATTTGATATAATTCACGGAGAGAAACAAATTGAACAATGAAGCACTGGAATCGGGAAGAAAGAAAAAATGTAGAAGAATGAAAAATAGAAGGAAAGGAAGAAAACAAGCGTAGAGAAAAGAAAAGAAGAAGGAAGAGTAGGGAAGGAGAAGAGAAGACAAGAACTGGCCTTACCTGGATGTACTCAGTCAAGCTGTTGAAGACCTGCTTAGCTACAGTCATGGCTTTGGAGAAATTCCGCTTTCCTGGCTCATCAATGATGTCCTTTCCTGAGTAGTACCAGTAGAAGTCACTGATAGACTCCTGTAGTGAGGGGACAGAGATGAGAAGCTCTTACAGCAGGTAGTGTGGAGGTCTACAGTAAATGCAGTTCCACTGTACTGTAACAGCACGACTATAGTGTGCTTTAGAAACAGAAATGAATTAATTAACTGCTCCCTTGAGGGATTGGCTAAATGCAGAGGACATATTTCGCTACATGTATGTGTATGTGACAATAAAAAGCACCTGTAGTCGCAGCAGGTAGTCCACAGTGCAAATAATCACATTGATGGTGGTCGTACTTCCTGTCTGCGTTCTCAGGTAGTTCTGGAAATCTGACAGAAGAAAAAAAAAAGAAGAAATTAATAGATATTTCTGTGTTCTGTGAGTGCTAGTGGAGAAAGAGAGAAAGATAGAGACAGAAGAGAAAGAAAGAGAGAGAGGAGAAAGAGAGAGAAAAACAGGAGAGAGAAAGAAAGATGAAAGATAGATATAGAGAGAAAGAGAGATAGAGAGAGAGCAGGAGGCCGTGCTAATCACTGAGGAGTTCACAGACAATCTGTCTCTTTTTGCCTCCTGAGAGTTATTTGTGGAGGCGCTGGTAGTTCAGTTTTTTTGTAGTATGGTTTAGTTATCAACCCTATTCATTTGAGCAATTACCTGAGGAAATTGTAACACGACAAAGATGTGAACCACACTTGAGCTAATACTGCTGTTCGTAATTAATAAACAATACCCAGTGACAACCATATTTCAGCTGTCTGTGCCTTTACTTCTGTGGCGCTAACATAGTGTATTAGATGGGGGAAGAAGGGTATACTTACAGCTCCATGAGCAATCTTGTTAATCCTTACTTACCATTGTTGTGGCCCTCACAAAGTAGCTGCAGGAAGCGGAAGAGGTCGCAGGTAAATTCATCGTCTGCCATCACTTTCTCATCTGGCAGAGAGACAGCATGTAGAGGTCAATTTTGAAGAGCCCATTTTTGTACGGAACGTGTTAGAATGCGGAGGGATAGAAAATAAAGAAGCACATTTGTTATTGGAAAATACCAGTGTTTTCTTTTTGTCTAGGTTCCTTTATCCTGCCTCTCCTTTACATTTTCCATAATTCCGTAAACATGAATATACTTCCAGCTTTTAAACATACAGGAAATTGCCCCGCCTGAGGGTGTTTATGAAGTGCAACTCATATACTGTATATATATACCGTATTTAAGTTCACAGTTCATTAAGCTTTTACTGTAACAAATGGTGTTTCAAAGCGGAACTTAATATTACCATCACACTAAACACTAATATTTTCCATTCATAGATAAGAGGGCAGGAAAGTGCCAAGTAGAGGCCAAACGTCTGGCGTGCATATTTGTGTTCGCGTGTACAGTAGTGTGAATGATATAGACGTGTGTGTGTATACAGCAGACACTTTGGAGACAACTGAGAAATTGTCTGGGCACATGCAAACCACAAAGGCCTCACAGAGCACTGGTGTCACTCCGCCTGTGGCCTTCTCCTGCTCCCTCACCCA
>JAODLL010000005.1:122665-148959 GCA_026546735.1 Forbesichthys agassizii | reverse complement strand
CAGCAGCTGTAAGCCCGCCTAGCAGCTCCGCACGGACCCCCACGCCCACGCCACACACATTCACACACACACACACATTCTGTACATACACACGTATAAACGCACGCTGATTAGGCACAATAAGTACACGCAAATATATTAGGGTAGTTACACATGCACAACCAAACACACCGTTCAGACACAGGCACAACCATACAGGCAAAGTTGGGCTGTCTGTCTGTCTGTCCTTCATTCCCTCCTACCACTCTCTCTTCTAATCAAGGTTGTATTAGTTTTGAGCTCCACCATACTGGCTAATGAATACGCTCCAGTCTCATGTGACTGCTACAGAAATACACATTTATACGTTTGCTATGAGAGCATACGGTTGATTGGTTGATTCTGAGTGCTGATGTGACGTTATGCATCATACATCAACACCTTTGGTGGTCTGAATGATGCCAGAGTTCTGACTGCATACTCTAGACAGCATGGACATTCTGCCTCTAACCTGACCTTATCTCCTATAAACATAAGAATCCTTTCCACGGTACATGTTAATTTATACATTAGATTTAGCCTGGCTTAAGTAACCTACAGATAACTGGTGCCTGCTGTAAATATTTCTGACAGGTTAGAAGGCTGTGTGCCACCGTATAACTGCTGTGCATAAACATCCTGTTGAAGAAACAAACATGTTAGACAAGACAAAGCCCAGCCACGAGTGACTAGAACTAACCTCGCCCGCCCACCAACTCCCTCCCTCGTGTGCCTAACCATGTATTAGAAAATCATGAGGATGAGGACCTCTCCTTACGGAGGGGATGTGTGTCTGCATTACTCTACAGTGGGTGCAGATGGCGTTTGTCAGAGGGACTGCAGACCATGAGCCATGTCTGTTTGAGTGGGTGACAGTGTTTGTCTGGCTGACTGTGCAGGCTTTTACTGCGGTTCATGGTGAGTACAGAGAGTACAAAGTAAAGACAAGCAAAATCAACATGTGCAGAAAGGTCATCTTAGATCAATACAGAATTACCAGGTGAGTTCCAAAGGGCACTAGTGAGTAGGTGTTAGTTGAAATCAGAAAAAGGAAGGTGCAAATCTTAGTGGTCCCAAAGAGAGGATAAGCGCAGTAAAGGCACAGTGGGAAAGTCTATATACAGTGTGTGTCAGTAGTAGCACCACAGACACAGGGTTTCTAAAATTAGCTGCTCTTTCAATTATTGGTATTAAACAAATGGCTGCCTGTAAGTTCAAAGCATCATTCAGCTATAGAAGAAAGCTCTTGCTTATTTAAAGGGATATTTTTTTTAAACTTTCAAATGTGTCACTTTAACAATAGCTGAGTTTACTTGGACAGTTTTTTGTCTTTCCGAATGGAATCTTTACGATTTACAGTTTCGGGTTACCTGTTTACATGGGACGTAAATATGTGCGGCTCCAGATGAAGTTACAGCACTAACTCCCGTGCATCCTTATTTGCCCGCGTCGCAGTTGATTTGTCCAGACTTTGTACCGTTGTTATAATGCATCCATTGTAGCCTACAGTGGCTGTGCAGAAGAGTTTACCGGCATCACACAAAACGTAAGACGAGGCACACTCATTAGAAGGCAACCCGGAAGTAATCGGGTTGAACCGTTTACATGGTAGAATTCTATGTTCAATCGGGTCATAGAACGGGTTATATGACCTCTCTGCTTTGGAATGAAATTTAGATTGGGTTGGCCGTTTCTCTTCCGAGCGTGTTTACAGTATATGGAGCGTTTTCTTTCGATTGGGCTTTTAACCCGATTCCAATCAGAATAATAGGGTCCATGTAAACGCAGCTATTGTGATTTCTTTCTAACCTCCAATGACAAGTGACAGTAGTTTGTTGTTGTCGAATGTAACGTAAATATATATGTTCAATATCCCTTTAATTGTATCAATGGACATTATTTAGCCATCTAGAAGAAGCTTCAGATTCTTCACCATCACAGTGTTCAAACCTGCATATCTAAAATATCAATTAGGCAGAAAAACCAGGTAGCTGTATTCTACTCTGGTGTGAGACATTTTAAGTTGCAAATCAGATTTGGAATGTGTGATTCTGAAGTGACACGCGTGTAGAGTAGAGCAGCCTAGTCTATGTACATCCAGTACAGGATCAGCGTGGCTTGGAGTTTTGTTGTCTTTATCTGCACCATCTCTCTGCACTCAAGTCATGCAGTTCAAAAGACTTAAAGGGCCGAGCTCAGCAAAGGAGTGCACAAGTCAGTCCACCGCAACAGGGATGAATACGGGCTGTGAGTGTGTGGCAGCGGCAAGGGGGGGGGGGCAATGTGCGGTGGTTGTCATGGCTCGCTGTGACCACTTGGTGAGCTGCGTCTCTGCCGCTCGGTCTCCCTGTCCCCTTCCCCTGGTCCCCCCATACCATCTCCGTCTGTCGCACCTCAAAGGACGGCTCCTCCCCCTCCTCTCCCCCTTCGTCCTCCTCACCAATGTGGCAGCTCTGGAGGGGAGAGACGACAGGAGGGTTGAGCTGACGTCACGTGACCCGGCGCTGAGCCGTGCTAGGGCCGGTGAGTGATTGAGCGGCCTGCTGCCCTTACCTTTGCCATAATGTCAGCGTACGACATGTACAGGTGGTCCACATCCAGTTTACTGTGAGGAGAAAGTAAAGGAGCTTGTATCTGTAAGGTGCTCGGTCACAGAAAGGGTTAACAAGCCTATGCTGGAGAAGGGGGTGTTGTTTGTTGAGAAGCTTGAGAACATGAGACTGATGTGATCAAGGGCTACATACATTCAATTACCGACTTGACTAGAAAGTTGTACGGCTGAAACCAAACGTTGGGAAGGACGAACACAATTAATATCTTAAATGTAACGAACATAACAATGACACCCGACGAGCAGCCTTGTGCAGTGATGTCACTTGCATTAGTGCATTGTTTGTCAGTGGTTTGATTTTGTGTCATTGTGCGTGTTAGATGTGAAGAGCTCTCACGTCTTTTCTGTGAGAGCGGTGCGACTGAAATGCAGAATGAGTTGATGAAGGGGATCAGGCTTGGTCTCCGTTTCCTCCTCCTCTTCTTCCTCTTCCTCCAAGGCTTTCTAATATTGATGACATACGGAGAATAGATGCTGTATTACGTTCACTCTGTGTGTGTGTGTGTGGGGGGAGGGGAGAGGTCGGCGCAGGCCGTCTTACCGACAGATCGTCTATCATCTTGTCCTCAAACGAGTAACCTTCCGTCTCCAACCAGTTGCGCCTGTATCCGTCCAAGAACATGTTGGATCCCCTATGTCTGAGAGAAGAGACCGTTCACATTAGCCCTATTGTTTACCTCATAAATGAAAGTGATAAAGGAAATATATCTCAGAATGTGCATTCAACTGCCAGATTTTTACCGTACCTTGGAATGTTATACAGTGGTGTCATCCTAAAACAGGCCACCACTGCTCTGCGCCGCTGTTTAGACAGCAGTTTGTGCCAGACCATCTTCTTTGACTTGTACGGATGCTCCGTCTGAAGAAGAAAACCATGCAAATGTATCCTAGTTGTTTCATTCAAGCACTAACCATCACTTATACCGGTAGCGTTGAAAGTCTCTGGTTCAGGGGTCGAATTAGGTGTCTCTGGTTCAGGACACATCACCAGCAGTAACTCTCAAGCTGCTCTTAACCATATTGGTCTTTTGGCTGTTTTTACTACTTTGATATTATGGCTTCTAAAAGCATTTAATGTAATATGTAACATCAAGTGTTTTATGTCTCTGTTATCAGCACCCTCTTGGATACAATTACAATAATATCACAAAATAACTGAGAACTTACATCACTGTTTTTAACATGCAATAAAATGATAAATGCCTATAATTTTTGTGTTTTTCTATTACTACTACTAGTTTATAGTTTCAAATACATATTCTGATTCCTCCATGCTTTAACTAAATTTCAAACTCTACTGAGTTCAAATAAATATACAAAACTAGTTGTGTATGCGCTCTTATTTAAAAGTCACAAGTTTCACGGGGTATGCTTTTATCTATTTATTCATCTATTTTATAATTTATGCTGTGTTTTGTTGTTTACTGTGTATAAAGAATAAATTCCTCAAGCAGAACCTAAATGCTAAGAATTGTTTCCAGGGGACATATTACGAGGGTACGCACATAATTTAAGTTGGCCAACATATGGGCTCATTTGATTTCCAGGTGCAATGTAGACTCATATTAGGTGTGACTTTGACATTGTCCTGTAAAGCCTGTTGTGATAATATATAAATATCACTAGCCGTATGTCGATCTCTTCAGAGGAATGTCTGGATTATCAGGAGTTGACCTTCTAGCATTTACCATTCTAAAGATACGAATACCAAACTGTTAAATCTGTGGGGAAATCCGCGTATTTCGAGTATAGAGGGTTAATAGACATGATGCATACTTTAATTTTAATTTGGTATATTGGACTGATTTGTAAAATGTATCAACTTCACATTAATCCTGTCTAACGTAACCACGGTACACCTACTCTACTCTTATACATATACAGTAGTTGTTTCCATCTACTCACCAACTCAATGTGATAGAGGACGGCAGACACCTCCTGAACCCTTTTCACCACCTTCTCTGGATCCTCTGCGTCCTCCGCCTTGCCAGACATCTCCTTGTACAGGGACATCTGCCAGCGCATAGCTGGGTCCTCCACCTGCGGCCAGGGAATATGCGTGTTTCACACGTGGGAAACGTATGCTTGTAAACACTGGGACAGGTATACGTCTTGGGCGGAACACGCGCAATTACCTTCCCCTGCAGATGCAGGTTGTTCTGCAGGAACTCCCTCACCTCCTCGTCTGTGTCTTTCTGTAATTCATCAGACATCAAGTATTCATTAAATCACACGCAATTATATGATTTACCCTTTGAGAAGTCACATTTGACTTCAAATGTATTCATCTAAATCTTGTAATTTACTGTTCCATTTACACAGGCCATGTCAAATTTAAGTAATAAATTACAAAAAAATAAATGCATATAATCTATTTCAAGTGGAATGAACAACCACGAACATTGGTAAATAAATCTAGTGACTGAACTTGGACCCAGCAAAGCCTTATGCGTAACAACAAAGATGTAAATAAAGACCACGGGTCACAAATGCAGCCCAAGATGGCAGAGTACCAGAGAGTATCGGATCTTGGCGAGGTTGATGAGCTCCTGGTCGGCTGGAGAGCACATGTTGAGGCCGATGGGGAGCATCTTCTTCAGCGCCGCTACGATGAGCGACGTCTGCACCGAGTAGCGGTCCCCGCGCCTCTTCTTCTTGGTGCGCTCCTGCTCTGAGCCTCCCGACTGCGGATGCAGAGTTTTGCTTACAGTGATTGGTCAATTCGACGACCAAACAAAAACAAACGCGCCCATGCCATGACTCAGCAGAACTTACCGTGAAAAAAAAAAATGAAAAAAGAAAAGGCATGTACAGCCTCTAACACACTACAATGTATTACAGGAAACACAAGATGAGAGAGAGAAAGTGATGTGCATCCCGTCACCTGTTTAACACCACCACAACATGCTGAAACGTTCAACTGAAACAAGTATCAAACAGAACTTCAGCACCCCGTCCCCATCACACATCAAGGTGCAGCTCCATCTGGTGGCGACATTCCTGCTTCAGCTACACGGTAAACTTGCAGTGCAGCTTCTCCTTGTTAGTAGAGCACAGTGGCTGCATAGGGCACGTCATGTTGCTGTGAGCCCTGGGGCCCCTCACACACAAACACACACACACACCTGTCCTGGGACGCTGCTGTGCACTGACCACGTGTCAGTCAATAAGGGATTACATAGTCAGGGGGATCAAATGAAGGCGTGAAAATGAATGGGATGTGCGGGGACAAAACAAGTTAGTGTAATGTGATGATGACGAGCTATGGTGGGGACTTCACACCTCAGCAATCGCACAGGCACTATGCTACTACCATGGAGTAGGTATTTCTAATGGGCTAGTTACTAGACAGTGTGCAGTGCATGGTAAAATCTTGAGAAGTGAACATGAACTCTATGTGTACTCTATGTGTATGGAGGTAATGTTAAAAGCTGAAGAGAGGGAGGGCATAGAGAAGGAGGTGAGTCTTTTCCGCTAAAGATAGAGGGAATCCAATCGCCAAACAACCAACCAACCAAGGTTACATCACTACAGGCAGTCCACAAGGTACCCGGCAGGGACCAAGTCAAGAGTAACACAGATAGAGGCCGATGGAACATGGCAAGGGCAGCAGCACACACCGTCCAGACATTGAAGCAGGTTGAATGATGCCTTGTCAAGCTCCATGGGACCTCACATATCACTACAATCCACAGCCGAGAGCTTTCATCAAGCTTCTCCAGAACCCTACTCAGACACGCACACACACGCGCGCACACACACACGCACACACATGCGCACACGCACACATACACGCATAGCTAATGCAAGCTAACTGAAACATTCTGTAATCATGTGCTAATGATGTCCAGGAGTAGACTGGCTTACATTCCTGCAAAACTCATACGGAGTTTGCTCCTGTTACAACCAGCACACTATACATCACTCTGTGTGTGTGTGTGCGTGCGTGTGCGTGTGTGAGGTGTTCTGGTGCGATAGCCTCTGGGAGAGCTTGATGAAACGCCTCCACCAAGGGTGCCATGCGATCAGCACAGCGCTCGTGCAAAAACATAGTCTAACCTCTCCATCTCCGGCCTAGTGGCCCCGCGTCCAACCCCCGACACAGGACATAGGGAGAGAACACAGTTAGCGACACACCCACCGCTGCAGCCTGCCGATCGACGCCCACCACACAATACGGACCAATTGTGTTCAAGGTAAGACTCACATGTGTACACTGCGCTAACCCTAAGATGAGTAAATATGAGTAAGTAATATGAAAATCAATGTAAACCTAAGAATAAGGAAATATACACACGTATATACAGTATATAATAATTATCCTTATTGGCATAACCTCTTTTGAATCGTTATTGGCTATGGAATGAACGGTGTTAGTGAATTATTCATTATGACAGTTTAGTTCCTTCATATGTTACTGCTTAATGAATGGCCACTCTATGCCAGTTAAACTCAGGGATGTTATTGAGAGCACAGGTGTGTTGAGAGAGAGTATTGGTGTATTGGTTTGTCTCACCTGGGTCATCTTGCTCTTACTGTCCGCAGTGAGGAAGGACATGTTGTTGATCTCGTTCATCACCACAAAGTTCTGCTCCTCCCTCTTGAAGTTCTGGAGCAAGAGAGAGCACCAGTGGCGTGACAGACAAAATGAAACGCACCCTTGTGGCCAAGGAGCACAGCAAAAAGCGGGCATGGTGGGGTTTAATTCTAGATTGTTATGGGTAACTTAAGTTCTCATATTTCCCCCACTCATTCCAATGTTCAGTAGTGGTTTCAGTACACTAAGACAGTAGATATATGCTAGACCAGGCCAGGACACCAGTCACGTTTTTAAACAAAACACTAAGGATGAAACTCTCATGTTGTCAAGAACACACATATTTTTACAAAGTTATTTCAACCTCATATCTGTGCCTTGCGAGCCCTTTAAAGTACATTGTACTGTATGTACATTGTACTTGCATGTTTTTTGTAAAGGCCAGAAAAACACTTTTATGTATATTGTGAATACACATACTTACATGCATAATTTATCTATATTGTGAATACACATCATTTAAATAATGGAGTGTGCGGTGAGGTGCACTTAAGGATACAAGCAGACCACTCACATGAGATTTGGACCAGAAAATGAAGACTTCTCCAACCATCCTGAAGAGTTCCTCAGCGTCCGGGTCTGGACAGGTTAACCACCTCGCCCTGAAACACGACAACAAAAGATAACCTTGTGCACCCTACCTTACTATCCGTACAGTGCATCTATCATCAGCTATCTAACCTGTTGTTGTCGACGTAGCGGATGAGCAGGGGGTAGAGGGCGTACAGGTCCCGGCAGAGCACGGCGAACTCGTCCCTGATGGTTCCATCCTCGCTGTCCACCTCCGTCTTGCCCTCCATGCGGAGATGCTCCTCCTCTGCCACGACCTTGCCAGAGCGCTTCTTTAGCTTCTCCATGGTGGGAATGAAGTGGGACTTCAGCATCTCTGGCTTGGCCCTGCTCACGATGGGCTGGGCGAACACTGCACACAAACATGTCATAATATTCTAGACCTTTATCTGAACATACAACGTGTATGTGGAATATGTTTCATACATGATTATGTCCATATTCATTATTTTCACATGGGCATATACAAAACTATAACATAACTGGAAATACCAATAATAGTATCATATATCTTGTTAGTCAAATACAATGTTTTCAAAGGTTGCCACTCAGCAAAGCCAAAAAAACAGTTCACATAACGGTTGAACTCATTTTAAATGATTAACTGACATTCAGGGCTCCATCTTACACCTGGTGCAAAGCGGCGCAAAACGGGAACGCAAATGTCTGACGCAGGTGTCATTTTCCCGTTCAGTGCCCACGTTGTTTAAAACAATTGCACCTGCTGTTGGTCCGAATATGAGGTGTGGTCTGGCGCATTGCTATCTTGAGGCAGTGTAAAGGACCAACAAATACCTGGTCTAATATGGTACTGCCTATGACGGGTGCACATCACGCATAAACACGCTGGTACAGAGAGACGCACAGGAGGATAGAAAATGATAAAAAACTATAAAGAGTACAATGTGAAACATTATTAGTGTGTATTCTACATCAACATATTTTAGGAATCTCACTGCCTAGATGGTCTGCTCCAGCACTTTCACCAACCCGCTGGTATAATAGTAATCTTCCCATGGTGCTTAGATTTTATAAGGGAATGAGCAATGATACTACTTTATAGTATGTAATGCTATGAATAACGTAGAGAGTAAGTACAACCCTTTTGTGCCTTAAAACATTCAAATAGGACCCTCAGTCTTCAGGACGACTAGATACTGTACTCACTGACCTGCCAGCCTCTTCATCCAGGAGGCTTCGTCTATTCCCAGGTTGTTGACCACGATCTTCATGATGCTCCCCAGCAGCTGGTTGAGTTGATCGGAGGTGACGGAGGTGCAGAGCTGACCCTCCTGCTCGGGGAAGTTCTCCAGACCCCTCTCCCACCAGCGGGGCAGGTAGTTGCACAACATGGGCAGAGTGATCTCAATCACATGGGGCATCTCCGTGTAGCGAGCCCCAGACTCGCTCAGGTCACTGATCTCCTTCATCAGGACCTCCAGCTCTGGGATATCAGTGCACAGCTCCTCCACTTGGTTGGGAAGACCCAGAACTGTTGGTGGAGACGGACGCACACACGGCTGCTGTTGTATTTACCCCATTATGCACTAACACGTGAATACAGTGTAATCCAATCCAGTCAAACTCACTGGATCTCTCTCTGGGGGTCTTGGTGGTGTAGACAGTGAAGGCGTTGAACTCATTGAGTGCAGGCTCCAGGAAGGCCACAGGCATGGCAGCTGCCAAGTGAGCCAGACACTCGCCCAGAGCCGGCCGCTGCCTGAAAATGAGGCGATCATACAAAGATTAGCAGGATCTCCCTTTTTAGTGAATCATGGAATAGATTTCAGAATAGCAATATAACAACCAATCAAGGGAAAGTAGATAATAATAAGAAAAATTAATCAAATAAAATAAATACAATGTAATACTAATAATAATATTAATATTAATAATAATAATATACAAGTACAAGCTTGACAAAACTTTATGGAAGTAGTACTGTCAATTTTCATCGTTTCAAGTTTGTATCCCTAATTACATTGCTAGCTTAGTGCTTTGTTTACTCATTGGTATTGTTAAATTTATTTTAGTTTTTAGTATTTAAATTTAGTTTCGATGTAATCATAGTCTACTTATTTAACAGATTTACAAGACCTGCAAACAGCCAGAGTTTCACAAAATATTCCTCTGTATAAGTTTAACGTCCGACTTGTTCATTGAGTTACATAGTTGGTTATCGTGCATGTCAATCAAACTATATATCTCTTGTCAGGTACTGTAGACGGTCTTGACGTAGTTCGCCAGCGTTGTGTCACACTTTAAAGTAAAGGCCAGCTCTGCGAGACTACATGGGGGTAGGAACTCACTTCTCTGCATGTGGAGTCTTGACCGTTCCCAGAGAGTAAATACTGCACATTATCCGGTAACAGGAAATCTGCAGGTCGTCCACTGCAGGTGTGAAAGAGAGGAGCATAGCATGGACTCATTTATCTGCAAGTCACTGAGCATTTATGCTCTTCTACTGAGGAAGCACTGTACTCACAAATGACATCATCTCCAAACTGGTGCTGCGCGATGTGGTCGAACAGCGTGGTGAGGACGGGCAGCAGGGCAACCATGGTATAGTTAATATTCTGTGCCACACCCTTCACCTGCACACGTACACAGTGCACACACACACACAGACACACACACACACACACAGGTAAACACACAGCAAGTACGTTCACAATACAGAGCAAACTGAGAGGACTACACCAGATGGTGTTCTGGACCTGGTTGCGACTGGACACTTTGCCCAGTTTGAGGTTCTCAACCATCTTCTCGATGTCATCAGCAGCGCTCTCAAAGAACTGACGCAGTCCAGCTTTCACAATCTCCGGGCCTGACTTCATCACAGTCCTTGTAAAGAACAGGACACATATCAACATCAATTGCATATTTAGATGTACAACTAGCATACATTAGGACTCAGTGTTACCTGGCGTCCAGTGATCGTGACAGGATGTGCAGACAGTTAACCACGGCGCTCGCGTCCGTTCCTAGACAACGCAGGGACAGGATTGACTATTACATCTGCTACCTACATCTACGAGAGCTGCCAGTGTAATGGTAAGATTCACCAGAAACATAATGTGTTCTCAACATTCATAAACATGAAAGGCACTAGGAGACAGACATGTATTGTTGCTGTACTGTAATCAGCGGGCGTTCTGACCCAGGAGTAAAAGCTTGGCTTTGGGGTATCCAATTTTAGATCACAGTAATTTTCATGACCGACTACAAAGTAAAATCTAAATTTAGCTCACAACGATCATTTCATGAAACGGGTAATGCCTTTATGTAACAAAACCCAAATGTCCCTAAAGAGCACAATTAAGTGCAGTCTTTTCTTTATTTTCAACAACTTATAAATCATTATTAAATGGTTGAAAATTAAGGCTTTTTTTCCATGACATAAAATACAAAACATAATTGTAATCAGTAGTTACAATTAGGGCATTTAGCACAAGCTTTAATGCAATGCAAATTACAGCTACTATAGAAATAGGGGTTAGACACACATGCTTATACTGTAGGTAGGCTCGGTTTGCTGGGGATCGAAACCATGACCTTTCAGGTTGAAGGCATCTACCCTAACCACGAGACTGCTCTGCCACAAGTGGCTGAGGTGGGATTAGAACCCCAGTCACCAGTAGCTTGTGCAATAGTGTCACCTTAAAACTCAGATAGCCTCAGCCTCCTCTTTTCATTAGTCTATGTCACATATAGCAACTTGTGCTAGAGTAGACCCTGTAAGCACGCCAGCACTATCAGGAAGTAGGGTAGTAGATTTCCATTGGCTGATAGCATTGTCACTCACAAGACTATGTGTAATTCCGGCAAGAACTCTAGAACAGTGCTATATTTACGAACTTCTTTCAGTTTATTATAAGCAACAAAAGCCAACAAAGACTCACAAACAGCAAGTAATAGTTGGCTCTGTGAGACTAAAGGCCCATTTATGCTTTGTGATGATCATTTCTGTAAAAGAACTTCTCTTACCAAGATCTTGTATTAGGCCATATATTTATTATTCTCCATGGAGAAAACCAGCACATGTCCTGGTCTTAAGACAGGTCAATCACCTAGATAGGGCGTAACCTATGCGTTAGCCTACAGCGCAGGTTACGGCGTAAGCTAACATGCGCCTCTCCAAAAATACAGAAGCATAAATCGGCCTTAAGACTCAACAAGATCAGAATGTAATCTGTAGTAACCTGACCAATACACACATCATGATACACTAGCTCTCTGTTTGCGCTGTGTGCATCACAATTACATGTTTCATTTCCAGGCCTGCAAAGCTCACAAACAACCATGTAAACACCAGGCTGTAGAAAAACACCAAAGCCAAGCAGAAGCAAAGCTAAAGAGAAGAGAAGGTTTAGCGTGACATCCAGAGAGGATAGGATGAAAGAGCTTTTGTACAGCATCAAAATAAAAACCATAAGGGGGTGGAGAGAAAGAAAGAAAGAAATAAAGAAATAAAGAAAGAAAGAAAGAAAGAAAGAAAGAAAGAAAGAAAGAATAATAATAATTGTAAAAAGCCAGGGTGTTGCGGACACAAACAATGCCACCATGCAGGTTCCTTACCAAAGAGAGAAACTCTGTGTCTCACCAAAGCAGCCAGCTTACAGAAGATACTGAGGTAGGGGAAGAAAAGAGGGAGGAAAGACAGGAAGGATGGTGGAAGTGACACCAAAGCAAAAGGAAGGCGGGTCAATGAATATTAAGGACATCACTTAAGAGTTGACCAAAACAAAAATGGAGTGAAATGAAAGTATACCAGGAGGAAAGGAGGACAGACACTATCACAAACAGGGATACTTTGCAAAAGCTACGAGGTAAACGGTTCCATTATTCCGAGACAAAACGGGTGATTTTGAGTAAGACAGGTTTGTAGGTCAGAGGTGGCACCTACCTAGCAATCATCTCCTTCTCCTTATTGGAGGAATGTCCTCCGCTACCCAACACCTTGGCAGGAGTGGACAGGAAGTAGAGGCAGTGGTTCTTGAAGTATTGGTTCACCAGCGGCAAGAGAATCTGTGAATAGACAATTGGACAGAAAATATCTTTCAATATACGCACAGATTCTGAGGCATTGGCATCATTGTCCATTATTGTGGTGAGCCATCATTCAATGTCCACTACTTACTTATTTATTTAAGAACAGATATTCAACTAAAGATATAATGCTGAAATTTCTCTTTATTGTATCCTGGCGACACCTAACTGTATAACGTTATTAATAAGTGCAGATGGACAGCATGTGGGCCAATAGAATACCATTAATATACATTTGATATACATTAAACACATTGCTCACCTTGGCAAAGAATTTGATCTCCTGTTCATGGGGTGATTTCTCCACTCTACCACTGCTGACCACAGCCTCTGTTAAATAAAAAAAATCAACCATGTCCTCAGCCCTTGAACAAACATCTACTGTTCTTGACTATTCTGATAAATGTGTCTCCCATAAGTTACAGTACCAAGGTGGGCGATGAATTCCTGAGCGATGTCCATCCATCTGAGAAGCTTCTGGAGGAAGCCGTAGGCAAAACGCTTCTCGATGGAAGAAATGTCCTGCTCCATGTCCTTCAGACCCCTAGCAGGAGAGGAACGAGGGCAGTCAGTATAGTCTAGTTATCCATATCCACACAATTCTGCTGCCATGCACTAGATATGTAAATCCTGAGCAGTGGACCAGCCCAAACCTGGTCACTGCATATCCATTGAGCTGCAGAAACTTGAGCAGGTCCTGGGCTTTCTCTCTGTCCCTTGCCTTCTCCTTTGCAGTCAGGGTGTCATACGGCACCAGCAGGGGATGGGTGCCTCCGCCTGAGAAGAGCACACAGGTCAATAACCAAATCAATCATCTGACAGAGACCAGACAACCATCACCTAACACAGGCTAATGCTAGAAATGAAAGACATGTCCGTTCAATGAAAGTTATCTTTAACAATTGTATATTGAGAGAAAATTACCCACACAGAGCTTTTTCTATAAAGATATAGAAAAATCTAGGACTGTCCGACACTATTAAAATGTAATCGCGTCTAAAAGCATTATTTATGCAATTCATTGCGATTCATTTACATATTTGAACCTGTTATAAAAAAGTGTTGTATTTTTCTAAGAAGATATGCCAGCTTTATGCAAGAGTTTGTATTTAATATAAAAATAAAAATAAAGAAGTCTTACAGCTGTAAAAAAACAAAAAACTAAAGGTTTGTTTTGAAAGGAAAGTACTGTTTGCAAAGCTTCCAAAACATTGCCTGTGTAGTATAGTAAAGTCAAAGCCTACGCACCTTTACCCTGGAGCTCCATCTTCTTCTTACGACCCCAGGTGTTGTGGTAGTTCTCTGCTAACTGCTCAGCCATCGACTACAGAGAGAAAGAGAGTGTGTGAAGATGTCTATAAATACATGCTGTCACACTGTGATATACTGTGCAAACCCATCTACATTAATAAAGCTGCCACTGCTGTAACAGATACAGTACCTGTAACTCTCTGGAGAGGGCCATTCCTGCAATATCTATTGGCTGAGGGCTGTAGCCATGGCTGGGGTCGTAAGTAGCCTGCGAATGAGAGAGAGAAAGTGAGAACTGTAGTGTTCAACCCTAACAATGGCTGACATTAATCACGTTAGCACTTGGTTAGTAGAACATATGGTAATTCTCTTGTTGTTTCAAGTTGACAAATATCTCTAATTTAGGAATAAAATCCAAACAAGAATGCATGCATGCTTTTGTTAACTGTGTTGTCAATGCCCATTAGAATTAGACAGGAATACATAAGTGGTCTTCTACTCTCCTCTCCTGTACCTGAGCAGTTTGGGAGATTTTGCGAGTGGCAGCCTTCTTCTCTACTTCTCCCTCCCCATCAGTGGGCTTTTCCAGGGTCCATTCCCACGCCAGCATGGCTTTGACGGACTCCTTGATGGGCCAGCGGTAGATCTCCTTGTCCTAAAACAGAGTAAATTTCCACCAGGGTTCAGACCCTGCGCTTGGTCAAATACTATATTGATTATGTTTATTTAATGTGTATTTAGTCTATGAATAAGTACATATATTTACAGATGATCAGAGACGGACTAAACAAAATACTGTACATACCTAACAAAACGTATTGATACTGCACTAATATAGTGGTCATATTTCCTTTGATTATATGATCAGCAATACTAAATACAAGTGTACTATTTATTATACTGTGCATTGTATTAACATCTCAGTTAAATCATTTAAATCAATCACAGCTGGGACGTAACTGAGAATGATGTAGAGACATTACGGTACTGTACCTTTTCTGAAAAGGTCTTGTATGGCCGGAGCATTGGGTGGTTCTTGGCATTCTCATCTAAGACCTCTCCATAGGTCCAGTTGTTCTGAATCTATTGATTCATATATGCAGACAATATTTAATAGTTGCTGAACAGTTACGTTGACATTTTACGTTAATTGATTATTGACATTTCTTCAAACTAACCTTTTCAAACGCCCACTTGTCATGAGTGTGTTCTGCAAATTTATTAATGAACGCATCTAGTCTCTCTGGGATGATTGTACTGTGAATTAACACAACTAAACTTAATACATATTAAAATCAAATTACTGAAAAGGCTTTATTTATACTTAATCAATAGTAACAGTCACCAAATAAATCACACTGTACTTCACTTATTGTTTGTTATATGTAAATGTCTTAATTGCGTATACGGTATACAGCTGTGGAAAATGTTAAGCACTGCAGAAGCTTCTCATATTTTTACTACTGATACTTTTTATTTACTTGTATGTAATATGTATTTTTATATTTGTATAAATGTTCTATATATGTTGTATTTCTTTTACATTTATTGTATATTTATACTATTATATTTTAAACAATGCAGTGCAGTGGTCTCTTAATGTTTTCAGTGGCTGCATTTATTACATGTAACACATAAGGATGATGCACAGGTTCTATACACAGAACATCACTTTAGTCTAAACATCCATTTTGCCCATCACCCACTTGGTGGTCTCCACTGGCTTGGGATCAAAGTTGCCCTCAGCATCGACAGAAGCCTTCTTCTCAGCATGGGCAGAGTAGCTGGCATCCACATAGTCCGGAGGGATGGCTCCAGCTATGGCACAGATGCAGGGCATGGCAATCTTGAAGAGCTCTGCATCAAACTTCTGTTGAACAGAGAAAGCCAGATTGGGTCAGGGGTACGTAATGTATGCTGGCAAGACCACAACAGCATAGACTGTCACTTCGTTTTAATGCAGCTCTGCACATTTGCTCTTATTTATTAATTTAATTGTTTGTATTTCAATGCAATTTATATTTGTATATTTCTTGGGTGTATTTTTTTATGTTGTTTGTGAGCAAAAGGTTTTTCAAAATGTTTGAAGCTTGACTATATTTGGCATATACGTAGATTCAAGTAATGTAAAGTAATGGATTTTTTTCCATAGGAGAAAAGTGATTTATTAAAATGATACTGAGATTTGGTAAGGGTAAAATGTTCATCTCCCTCTTGCCTCTCATGAATACAGGAGGAGCAATCTCCTCTGTCTCTACGAACCGGCCTCCTCTGACACATTCAGAAGTACTGTGGCTACAGTGCTCACCTTGTGTGCCAGGGACTCAAAAATGCCCCAGAAAAGTTTACGTGAGAGATGCAGCTCCTCCTCTGAGGTCACACCAAAGTTAGCCCAGCCATTGGGCAAACAGTAGTACTTCCAGCAGCGCTCATAGTGGTTGGTGAGCAGCTAGTCCAGAGAAAACACACTCCAGTACATTAGCAGTTGGATGTCACACAGCACAATCATTTAAAGTAATTTCCCAAACCAACCTTTAGAGGCATCTTGGCATATTCATTAAGGATTGGCACATCAAATACCAGCCTCCTAAGCAGATGCTGCAGCATTGAGGGCCGGAGGAACCTTTAAAAGAGTAAATATGACACTGTACGTAAAGTAAACTGAACTGAAGCTTTATAGGTACACTTCTAGATTTGTGTCTTGACCTTGTGTGACCTTGTGACAAAAATGTCAACGCACGGGTTCAGAGGGTCTGGTATTGGCCCTGCACTGCAAAAAATGCCCTATCAAGTATAAGTGCAAATATATTAGTTATAAGCATGTTTATGCTTAATACAAGCAAATTTGGCTGCCAGTGCAGTAAGTGAAATTCACTTGATAGGATTTCTTAGTGCAGATGTACTTAATTTAAGTCACTAGATAAGCCATTTATATTAGAAACAAGTCCAACTAGTTTTTAAATCTTTAAACAAGATTATCACTCTAAGTTAGATGTAGTTTTTGCAGTGTGTCAACACAGAATTTGTCACGGCCCTCTTAACCTCTAAACCTCGTAACTTAAACAAGGCCATGCTTTGTCATGCGTTGCCATTCATAATGGGGAAGGGTCAACAAGCAGATATTATTATTCACTGTTGTGTGGACTGACTTGCACAGGGACATGAGGCATTCCTCGATGACGTCCCTCTGAGCCTTGGTGAGGGCACGGCCACGGGACAGCCGGTAGATGGTGTGCAGCATGGAGTCGATCATGATGGCGCGGTGGTCGGTACCCGCGAACAGCGGGGCACACTTGGTGAGCAGCGGCAGCACCGCAGAGCACAAGTAGCGGTTCAGGGCCAAGGCCATCTCAGTGGTGCTGAAGGCCAGCTGCACGCACACAGTGTGTGTTAGATCAGGACAATGTATGGGTGCGCCTATTGACAGCAGTTATATCAGCTATATGGTAGCTTCTGTTGAAATGCAATTGTTTAGAAAAACACTGTGGTTTAGCCATAAACTTATTAATAAATAGACACAGGAAAGGAAATGGCGGCTTGGCAAGTGGGGCAGTGGTAGAGCAAAGCCAGAAGTGATCAAGAACTTGCTGGTTCAAACCCCGCTAACTCCTCAAGTGTTGAGGTGTCCTTGAGCAAGACACCTAACCTTAACTGCTTCTGGTGGTCAGGTGTCTCCTTGCATGGCTGACTTTGCCATCGGTGTGTGAATGGATAAATGTGAGACATATCATTTAAAGTGCTTTGGATAGAAGCACTATATAAATGCAGTCCATTTACCCAAAGTCTTGTGCATATGTGCCGTAATACAACAGGAATTTGTGTTTTTGTTTTAGACTCCTATAATTGTAAGCATGTTTTTTTTAAATATATTTAGCATTTTCACTAAAAATAGGATCGATGTTGTGCTCGCTTAACACGCCGGCTGTTATTCGTGCACGAGAAATGCACGCTCAACAGCATGCACTAGCAAAGGACTATGTCACATGATTATTACGTCATGACCTAAATTTGACCTAGCTTTATTGATATTGTTAGAAAAAAAGATGTACATCAGCACCAAGAGAATATGAGCCAAGTGCGGCACCTGAAAATGAATGGGGTGTGTATTGCAGTTGGTCTTATAGGCTGCAGTACCACCCGTCGCCACACGTCATGGCTGCTTCAAGCCTAGAGTCAGACCCTGCCCCCCTGGGTTTAGCAAATAGAAGCTCTGGGTTTGCATCGCTAAACCAATTTCTGGGGGTGAGTTGACCCGGGTCAACAGAAATGTGTTGCATTAATAATTTATTGCAACACTCTCCTCTGTATAAACATGGGCTTGCACCATGCTGGCGCTCTAGCCTTGATAATGTTCCTGTGTAATCATGATCGTTCTCATTCAGGCTTTGTTGTTATTATTTAATTTCTGGTCAATCCCACACAATGGCCCACCTTGTAATTACCCTTGAATAAGAGTCCTAATCCAAATCTTGGGTGCCCCTTTAACCTGCACCCTAATCAAATAAGAAAAATCTCTATCTGGGAGGATTAAGGGGTACCGTGTCTAGCGATGCCGCAGCTCTCATGTCAGGCAAGAAGCCCACTTCCAGCACATGCAGGAGGAAGTCCTGGTTTTCGATGCCATACACTCTGTCAAGGAACAGCACCATGGAGGCCTTGTGGTCCGGGACAAAGCTGGCTGACATCTTAGGCTGAATGATGTTACCATCTGGGATAAGGACAGAACCAGAAACAATGTGGTACTTTGATCTTAGACACTAAAGAATAACAATGGCAGGCTTGATAGAATTGTTTCCCCTCCACCAACCTTTTCCGTAGGTAGGGATTTGCACGGGCAGGCTAATGACTCCCACAAGATCCTCAATGGGCACCAGGGACCTCAGGATAGCCCTGATTCTTAGGGCTTCACCCTTGCCCGCTTGGATCAGCTGTGGACGCAGACGTTTAGAGCACGTTTAAAGGATTTCTATACAACTCTCCTGGGTGACTTTACTAACTGCAGCCACGGTAGCCGCCGTACATACATGCATCTCAGGGGCACAGCGGCCCAGCAAATCTATGAGGGCTGAGTAGAACGACATGATGGCATTGCCCAGATGGACGCGGTTCTCCTCATGCTGTTCCTCCCCTCCAAACCTGTCAGAAAGAAAATCACAGCCATGTCAGTATTGGTTCAAATGCCATAAATGAAAATGTAAATGTAAAGAATGAACATTATATTTAGTATGGTTTCATATTTGAAATTAATAGTATACAGAATAACATTTGGATAGGCTGATAGTGGGTGTGTAGTGTGTACTGAATTTTACAGTGGCGGGGAATATAGTGGCGGAGTGTGACTGTCTCTTCATTATTTACAAAGCTGAAAGACATGTACTTGCAGTTACATCTCACAAGCAGAGGGGGGCACTTGTTAGCCAATACAGCATTGAGTCACTTCACCACAGCTTAACCACGCACACTGTGCCGTCACTCACATGAAGCGCCTGTCCTTCTTGACCGTGGGTCCGTCCCGGGCAGGATCCTCAGAGATCTTGATGGCCTCCTCGATGGCAGCCAACAGACCGTTGCCGCCCTCTCCTCGCAGGGCGGGGCCAAAACACTCGGGCCGTCGGATGAGCAGACGCACCACAACGTTGGCGTTCTCCTCCACGCTCTCTCCTGTCGGGCGGGACGTGGGCGTCAGTAAAGAAACACAAAGAAGGGCCGGAAAACGCTGAGTCATTCAGAGACATGGCCGACCGTTGACGAAGACAGCAAAGCGGAGGAAGTCGAGGTATCTCTCTCCTCCACAGGGGTTCCAGCCGATGTCAGGGTAGCCCTTGGACAGCAACATGGGACACGTCCGCAGGCCGCAGCCCGCAAGATATGTCACAACCTGTGCATAGGGCAGAGACGTGGTAGTAAGAGAGGATGGATATTAGGGGTTCACACTTATTTGTCCATCTCCATTCTCTGCTTATTTCTGTTGCCTCTAACCATCTCCAGGTCTTGCTCTTGCAGCGCCAGGGCCAGCTCATTGTTGTCAATGCAGGAGGCAGCAGCTACATCGAGAGGGGTAGAGCCACGCATGCCTGCAAGCAGAATGCAAGCTGCAAGTTAGCTCACGCCGCCAGATGCCTCACACTCTGCTCTGACTGGGCAGCGCAGCTGTCACTCACCCAAGCCAATCCCGCTGTTCTGCAGCAAGTAGCTGAGGTGGTCGAACATGGAGCGCTGGTTCTGACGGCTGATTCGGCAGAAGTAGCACAGGAAACGACAGCAGTTGGTGACCATCTGGGGGAACCTGATCTCCTGATGAGAGAGGAAAGGAATGCAAAGGATTAGATTCCATTAGATTAGACTTCACATCACCGTGAAGTTGCATGTGATGCCTTGACTTTAATTATGAACGCAGACTCATTGGAAGGGAACCTTACGATCACATTTGAAGTTATACACATTAAAACTAGCAATATGCATGTTGATACAATAGCAGACTAATAGAGTAAAGTTACCTTTGAGTCTCCTCCACCCAGCACATTGACCATGACCTCCATGACGGTCTCATGCATGCCCAGGGCTCTCATCAGATTAGGGTGCTGGTAGAACACCTTGTTGTTCATGATATTCCTGGAGAAACAACAGGAAATCAGCATACATGTGATATGTGTGTGTGTGTGTGTGTGTGTGTGTGTGTGCTTTATTTCGTTTATTAATTTTTCTCTTGTCAAACATTAGCTACAGGAATATACAAGCCTCCTCCAAATGAGAGGCTATAGCATGTAATCTGCATAACCATACACACCATCCCTCTAATAACGCTGCTGATTAAGCACCACACTAACCCGATGCTCTGGATCATCAGTCTCTCCTCTTCTGGGCCCATCTGGACAATGAGCAGAGAGCGGATCTGGCCCAGGCACTCCAGCATGTCCATGGTGTCCTGGACGGACACAGCGCTGATGGCGTAGGCCTTGGGCATGGCGCGGATCAGCTCCCCCAGGCCGTCGTACTGCCTGTGCAGCAGGCTAAACATGAGACGCACCAGCTCAGGGTTCTGGATGAAGGACTCCTGGGCCCAGTGGATCATGGTGTGTGAGATCAGCTGCTGGAGCGTGCCTTGGGAAAGGAAACGCAGGCCAGTCTGTGGTGGAGGTCGGTCTTGAGTGCTTGCATTTGTTATGTCATATTTAAATATGAAATATTCTGTCATATTGTGTGAGACACACTGTATTGGTTTCAAGCCTCCAGAGGTCTAAGTAGCAGACCATTTTCTACAAAACGTCTAGGCTCACGGCCTTTTCTATCCCTCACCCTACACAAGCTGCCCAATCCACAGATGTGCCCAAACATCAGTAGTGATCTAGGATGGCTAGGTTAAAACTCAACATTGTTGCTGCTAATGCTTTTACAGTAGACAGTAGTTCATTCCCCATGTGATATTGTCAGCAGGGGGACAGTCGCCCTCAGACTTTGACCCAGGTGTAACGCCCAGGGTTGTGCCAAAAGACGGCTTATTCCTTTTCCGAGTTTGCCTCGCCGGTGTGCGTGCCGGCCGGCAGGTGGACGCCTCGGACACACGCGTGCCAACAGCGGTTAGATCTTGGCCGTGTGGGTGTGAGGGCAGATATGGCTGGAGGACTGTTTGCAGCTTGTGGGTTATTCTTTGCTTTAGATCTTTTGGATTGGCCGTTTGAGTTTGCTGTCTTATTAAACGCTTGATCGCCTTCACCTGTGTGTGTGTCCCGTCTGTCTGCACTCACTCGCCCTCATCCTGCGCGTTACAGTAGTCACAGCGTGATGCCCGAGGACCAACTAGTACTAACCAGTGCCTTGGTCAAGGGACGTATTATGTGTGTATTTTATTGTGGAGAAAACTGGAGGAAACCCAGTCTGACACAGGAGGCCATGTGGCGCTGCACTGTACTGCATAATACTTACGTGGTAACCAGTAGTAACTTAGTATTTCTTACTGGGTTTGGGCTCCTCTTCGACCTCTGGTTCTTCGTCTTCCTTCTTCTTGCGGAGGCTCTTCACCTTCTCCACCAGGCTAAGCAATCGACCTTTGAGGGAGGTGTCCACCTCTTCTTCCTGGGCCTCCTCCTCAATATGTATGCCTGTGTGTTGAGTAAATGTCATTGACAGTCAACAGTATTTCACCTGGACGGAAAATTATGAATAAAAACGTTTAAATCGAAAAAACACAATCTTAGACCATTATAAAAGAGGAAAGAATGTGTTCACTTAATGGTTACAACAACATCCAGTGATAGTATCTTTGCCACATAATAAGTTCAGTGTTTTCTGGTAAACTATACATTTCCACCTCATGTTAGTTTCATGAGGTGGAACCGAGTTGTCTCAGAATCGACATGTTCGTGTGTAGCACAAAGCAGTATCTAATCAACGCAGTCATTTGTTAGTCCTGTCTCTATACAATTTGCCCAGAGGGAAATCTTATTGTGGACATAATCTCCCTTTAAAATGCCCAGTCAATGGCCTGCAGTGCTTTATTACTGTAAAGTCCTTACCACAGTGAAGCAGAAGGTCATTGTGGAACTCTTGAAGAGTGTCTCTGACTGCCTCAGGCACTGGACAATCATCGTCCTCTGGGCAATGTTTAAAGTTGGTCAGCAGAATGACCTTGAAAAGGACAGAACAATGTCAATAATCAAGCGAAGATTCAGATGAACCGATGAACACATTAACGTGAATAACATCTGAAACAGCACCTGGTCCTGAGGCGGAGAGCGGAACTCGCGGGTCCTTCGAGCTGTCTCCGCAGCACTCATAGTAAAGGCTTTCATTAGCAGGTTGTAGCGGATACGTTGGTTGCTCTGGACTTTGAAGACAAACTGGTTGGAGAACGCCATAATAGCCTCCACACGGTGCCGCAGCTCACAGTCACAGAAATACTGCAGCAGCGTACACATCTGAGAGAGGGGGAAGCAAGAAGCAGAAGAATATTTTGCAACCAGGGCGAACACTCCTGGGTAAGTAGAGAGTACTGCACACGGTATACTGCGTGTACTGTGGGTATATTTGCTAGGTCCTTACTGCACCACTGTACTATGCCAACATGGACAGCTGCCCTGAACTAATTGTCACCAAGCACAAGTGATGATTTTGTGGATGTGAGGTTGACCTGCAGCTTAACAGACTCTGGCAGCTTCATCTGCAGCAGTCCTTCCTCCAGGCCCTCGTCTTCCTCCTTTGCTTCGGCCTCAGCGCCCTCCGCCTCCTTCTCCTCCTCCTCCTCCGTCTTCTCCACCACCTCCTTCTCCTCCGCGACCTCGACCAGCTGCTTTCCCTCCGCCTCGCCTTCAGCCTCCCCGTCCTCGCCCGCCGCCTCCTCCTGGCTCGTCAGGCCCTCCGCAACCTCCTCGCCCACGCCTTCATCCTCAAGCTCTTCCTCCTCCTCGTCCTCCTCATCTTCGTCCTTCTCCTCCTTCTCCTTCACCTCCTCGCTTTCCTCTTTGTCTCCTCCCTCCTCCCCCTCCTCCTTCTTGGCGCCGAAGACGCTGGGGTCAATCATCTTGAGGATGTGCATGGTGTCCTCGTCGTTGAAGATGCCCATGATCAGCAGCGTGCTGATGAGCTTGAGGATGGGGACGAAATGGAACTCCACACTGCCCCCTACTGGATCTCGCATGGCCTGACTTCCATCCAACACGGCCTCAGTCAGCATGTTAATCGCCCGGGTCTTCAGCTCCTGAGAGGAGAAAAGAGAATTTGCGCGTCAAATCGAGTTGCTCTTCTTCATATTGGCTAACAAGGTAGACTTGAGGTGCATTCAGAATTAGCCAACTGAGGCGCATGTTCACGGTGAACACGTTTTGCTCTGAACATGACATTCGATTTAAACTGTCACCCTTCATCCAGCATCAACTCACCTCCTTAGACTACTTATGCTCGCAAACATTCAAAGCAGACTCAAAGAAAACAGAAAACTGTTTGAATATGTTCACAAACATTCTCCATGTTCGCCAATTCTGAATGCACCTTAGGTCTCTAGTTTGCTAATTTTTTTAATATAAATAGTATGAATGTATTAATCTCAGAGTAGACATACAATAACTCATTACTGTAAATTTCAAAGTGGCACTGTAGTTTGGAGGCACTAACAGAATATAAGTCCTCTAAAAGTCTCACCTGCAGAGGGAAGATAGGGCTAAGGGTGTAGAGGTCAGGGTCCGTGCCCACAAAGTTGATGGACGAGAAATGGAGCTTGGGCCTCAGGCAGGTGGTGAGGCCCACCCCAGGCAGAGAATGGGCCTTCTCCTCGTCAGGGTAGAGGGTGATGCTGAGGGTCTCCTCCGTCATTGGCACGATGAACTCCTTGTTGGTGCCAAGGCGGACACGCTTGGCCGACTCCAGGTGGATGCTGATGAGCAGGTCGTAGAAGCCACTGCGCAGAGGCCCGGGCAGGTATGTGTTCTCCATGGCGTAGAAGAGCTGGGACTCGTCCACGTGGCTGCACAGGGCGTGGGCCACGCGGTTGTTGCCCAGCGCGCACACAGCGCAGTACAGCATCAGTGTGTGGAAGTGGAACTTCATCAGGTCCTGCAGTTCAGACAGCTCCAGAACATCAATGCATCTGGGGGACAGATGCATGTGGTTACGTACATGGCTAAGGTATACTATTGGTTTCAGATGAAACTTGTATTATGTCAACACATTAAAGACACTTGATTAAAGCAAACTATTCAACTAAATATTACATATGAATATTACGTACTGTATATTATAGTATAAATATTAATATTGGTAATAATAGAATACCTAGTGTTACTGGAGTACTTTAAAGGGACTTTCTATGACTTTCCACCACTGTAATTTTCTGCTATATTAAAGGCAGGGTTAGTCCTTCTCGAGAACGCTTGCTACTTTCATTCTCAAATCAAAACAAACTCCTACCGCAGCGCCGCCCCACACATTGAAACGCATTGCAAAGTCTCTGACCTGCATTGTTGACAGGTGGGCTGTTTGCCACTTTGCTTATGTTCCTATTTACAGAGCCAGGGCTATGTAAAAGTACCAAATGATTTTTTTCAGCACACAGAGAGAACGGTAAGATAACTAAATGCCAGGAGATATTTGCCGAATTTAACAAAAAGTGTATCCGGTTACAATTAGATTACAATAGCTGACTATACCTTTAATGTTTTCATTGCTACATTTTTGTAGCAATGAAATACTATTGTATTACAACACAAATGTATCAGCATGTCTGTTCCTTCCATTTTCAAAGCAAACACTGTTGTCTACAGTGTCTACAAGCAGGAAACGGATTCCATGCCATGGAGTACATCTGTGCAGCTCTCCCTGCTAGCTGTAGCAGCTGAAGGACAGACGACCACGTCTCTGACCTGTTCTCCTCAGGAATATGCAGGGCCATCATGGTCAGCGGTTCGGCACACTCCACCACCCAGCCCAGCCTCTCGCTCACTCGGCACACCTCGGGGTTGAGGAAGTGGTTGGGCATGCGGCTCCAGATGACGGGGGTCAGCATCTGGACGTCCAGCCTGGGTGGACACTGGGGCACCGGGTTCTTGCGCTCGCTGCGGAACATGGCCGCCGAGATGGGCATGATGTTCTGGTTTAAGGGAAGGGGGAGGGGCGTTAGGGTGTCTTTAGAAGAACGTCAGTAAGCTGTTGGAGAACAGAGCAGGCCCCGGCGCTAACCTTGAGCTTGCCCAGCTCCAGTTGCACCATGTTCTGACTGGAGGGCTGAACAAACACGGCAGGGAACAGCTTGGTGTTGGGCTCCACCTGGAACAAAGCCATGACATTTAGAGCTCCACACAGCAAGCTACTGTATGGGGGAAGGTGGGGGGGGGGAACAGACCACTGGTTAGGGTGGGAGGTCACTTTGATACAAAGCTCTTTATGTTTTAGGCTCAAAGCTGTTTCATGTGCATATAGGCATGTGTATGTAAATACATATCAATATATATATATATATATATATATATATATATATATATTAGGGATTTAACGGTTCGTGTATTCGTATTGAACCGTTCGGTACAGACGTTGCAGTTCGGTCCATGCACCATACCGTTCGTTTGAACGATATGGTGCGAAGTTGAGCAAAATGCGGAACCAAAATTCAGCCGCGAGAGTTTCACACGGAGCCTTTAAACTGTAAGCCATAGCTCAAATTAGACCCGCATTTCATGCTATCAAAATAGCAGTGTGGTGAAAATGTTTATT
>JAODLL010000005.1:110282-122565 GCA_026546735.1 Forbesichthys agassizii | reverse complement strand
AGAGAGAGAGAGTGAGAGAGAGAGAGAGAGAGAGAGAGAGAGAGAGAGAGAGAGGGCGAGGGAGAGAGGGGTGGTGTTGAGTGGTGGTAGGGGGTGTGAATGTGGGAGACAAAGGACAGTCATACAATCAAGCTCTGTTCTGCTAGAACAGAGTAAAGGCCAGCTCAACTGCCGGGCAGCGGTCCTCAATGTGGGGACTAGGGTCTCAAGATATATTTGAATAAATTAATAATGAATATTTTAATATCAAGTAAAATAACTTTTTTTATCGTGTTATTTTAATAAGTATAGAATTAGTTGTGCGTTGTTGGAAGTTGATTTGACTGCTATTTTGATATTCACCATATTTTTTAAGGCAACAACAGGCGTAGTGAGCAATGTGTTGGTATTTCCACGCAGAATAAAATATCTTTATTGATAACATTTTCAATAAAATCAAAATTTGGCTGGCTGTATTACATTATTTTTTTTAACTTAATCCTAAAGTTTGTACAAAAAGCAAACGTCTAACTTCTGCGTTCAACAGTAGGTGCATAACATCCTGTCAATGCTGATGTTAAAAGGTAACCTCACAGTAGTGTGGCTAGTGATACCTGCAACACTGTATTTCTTTTGCAGACTCTGAGGGAAAGCTCTCAAGCCCTAGGGGGTCCCAGCTCGTCCACATGACCCTCATGATGCACAGCTGGGTGGTGTCCTCTCAGACGTTCGCCCAGACGGTCCTCACTCTATATCCTACTCTGTCTGCCCAACATGTGTTTACATGGCGAGTGCCTCCTGATGAAATGTGATTGGAACGTTTACGTCGGCAGAATGACGTTAGCTTTGGTGTGAGAGGTATAGCTCAGTTACATAAATAAGCTTTGATAAATTAATGAATTATAATGAATTATTGTACATTTTATCCAAAGTGATTTGCGCTTAAGAGTGCAGTTTCAGGGATAAAACCCAGGCACTTGTCACATTAAAAAACTTCCCAGGGCCTGTAATAATTTGTCTATTAATAACAGTATTTGAATACATTGTCATTCTGAATGTCATTAAGTTGCTGAGCACGTCGCAAAATAGGTTCTCTTGCTGCCCTGGCTCGACTGCTACGCAGCCAATCACATGCCAATTAATCTCTGACATTAGGAAGCAGGCTTATCTTTGTTTTGCACTGCATGCTTAGTGCAGGCAAAGCTTATTTGAGATTTGGCTTGTGGCTCGGTATGTGTGTAGTGATACTGTATGGCATTGTGGCAGTGCTTTTCAGTTGATTTCCCTAACTGGTGCTTACCTATAAGGAATGTCCGTCTGACAAGAGGGGCTTGAGGCGACCACAAATCTGCCACCTTATCAGGTTAGTGTTGTGACTTGTTTGTAAAACAGTAAACACAAATGTATGTTGCCTGTATGTGTGCTCAGCGGGAGTGTGATAGAACTGGTTACGCTGCTGCATTTGTGGGTAGTAAACATGTTATTCTGTCCTACTTTCCCCGTAAGGCAGTGGATCAGCCAGTTCCCAGTGGTGTTTGAAGCGGACCCCCTTCTTGAGACGATCATGGGGGAGCTGTGGGCGCTGGTCAGGTCAAGCAGAGAAGAGACACATTTGCAGCTTATGGACACATCCTGCCTGTGAGCTACTGTTGATGTTAGCCTTGTGCAGCTCGGGGGGGGGGAAGGACTGCTGTGCTGGCCCAGATGGCTGACTCACGCTTCACCGTGACCAGCACACAAGACACGCAGGTGTTGCTAAAAATGAAACCCTGTCTGTTTATGTTATGCTGCTTGTATTCTTTTCCCCAGAAGCCCTCATGTCAACATAACCCAGGCACCTTCACCCTCCGTCAAGAAAAGAAAGGTGTCGTTGCTCTTCGACCACATGGAACCAGACGAGATGGCCGAACTCCTCAGCTACCTGGAGTTCAAGAACTTCTGTAATGTTTCCGTGAGTTCAGCAGCTTCTGCCTAATTATTCCTGGACCTCATGACTTAGCAGGCTTAAATGATCCCTATAGCCGTCAGCAACATACTGAATGGTGGAACTTGCAGCCTCATTTGGCAGGTAAAACGAGGTTGTATTAAGATATAGGGCGTTTACAGGTTAAAAAGTGGCAATTAGGGTCATCTTGATGAATGCACCACAAAGATGAAAACACAGCATCTAATCTTCAGTACGTAAATAATGATCAAGTTCTCTGCTTGTCTAGTTCTTGGACTATCAAAGTTATGTTGAACAAGGCTCTGTGAGGGACAACCCTGCTCTCGAGCGCTCCGTCATGATGTGCAACGGTGTGTCTCAGTGGGTCCAGCTGATGATCCTTAGCAGACACACAGCGCAGCAGAGAGCCCAGGTCTTCATCAAGTTCATCCATGTTGCCCAGGTAAGCTCACTTTGACACTGAAGGTTTCACCTTCAATGTGACCTTGACAATAGAACGTTGTGGGGAAACGGAACAACGTTTACAATCCCGGCAATTGCTCTGCACGTCCTCTTGTAGAAGCTGCGAACCCTGCAGAACTTTAACACTTTAATGGCAGTGACCGGTGGGCTTTGTCACAGCTCCATCTCTCGTCTCAAGGACACCTCCAACCTCCTACCCCCTGACATCACTAAGGTATCATCCGAAATGACGCGGCCGTGCACCCAGAATGTTCCACTGTGACGTAGACGTGGTGCTTATTGTCGTCACTGACGTCAACATGTTTCAAACCCTTGACAGGCCCTGAGCGAGATGACAGAACTGCTGTCCTCTCGCAGCAATTACAGCAACTACCGGCGCGTGTACAACGAGTGCACTGGGTTCAAGGTCCCCATCCTGGGCGTGCACCTGAAGGACCTGATCTCGCTGAACGAGGCGCTGCCTAACTACATAGAAGAGGACAAGATCAACCTCAGCAAGCTGCAGCACCTTTACAGCAACATCAGTGACCTGCTGGCCATTCACCGCTGCACCCCACCCTTTGAGGCCAATAAGGACCTCCTTCATCTACTCACGGTAAAGGATGGGAATATGCCTGTCATCAGCACAAGCAATGCTAAAATACACACTGTATTATAAAGTAGAAACTGCAGGACAATGCGTGAACAATAAAATGGGTTAATGGTGGGTGGCCTAATTTCAAAAACCACTATCACCGTCAGCAATATCTGAAGCTGCAAGTCGGTCTGCAAGAATCAGCCAAAATCACAGCCAAAATCTCGATCCTATGAACACATTATTAGCTACCTGTGTCTAAACATTAGACATAGAGGATCAAGGGGGATGTTTTTGTGTGCTGGCTTGTCACATGATCTTCACACGTTGCAAGTTGCAGGTATTTTGTTACTATGAGTATACCATAGTTTGTAGTTTCAGTGCATGTCATTTACACAAAGAAACCAACTTTCCTTCTAACCTTTGAGTAGACTACCCTAACCACTAGATTACTGTTTCTTGCCTCATACCTAGAGCTGGAGGGGAATTGTTTTTAACAACGTTAAGCCTAGTCACTTAAATCGTAACACTCTTAAATACATTTGTATATCTACGAGTGTTCAAAAGAAGTGTCTGAAATAGTGGCAACCTTGTGTTTTTTCTCTAGCTATCTCTAGATCTGTACTACACAGAAGATGAGATCTATGAGCTCTCGTACACCAAGGAACCCAAGAACCCCAAGATCCAGGTCAGTTGCAATTTCCTCTGAAGTGATCTAGAAAGATTTGCAAACGCATACCTCACACCCCACATCGTCGTCACCTTCCGTCTTAGCCAATTTCCAAGGGACATTTTTCATGCTGTGTAGGTGTCAGTACAAAACAAAGGCAGTGTTGAATTACATCAAAGTGTAACCACATCAAAGCATCACGCGTTAGTTAGGGAAGCATTTTATGTGGTGGGTGTTTTCTACATGTGCAGTGCTCCATGTCTCATCTCTCTTCATGTTGGTTGCCAGCCTGTAGCTCCAGTTAAACCGCCAGTGGTAGCAGAGTGGGGTTCAGGGGTCACTCCCAGGCTAGATCCCGCTACTATCTCAAGACACGTCAAACAGATGGTGGATGTGAGTATGTACGCTAACACTGGCGCATCAGAAACGTTCTGTCTTTCACTTCCTTATTACTAGGCAGACCAAAGCAGAACTAGCTGCATCTGACTGAAACTGGTGTATTGTTGTGTTGCCCTCTGCAGTCCATAATGAAAAACTACGACCAGAATCAGGACGGCTACATCTCCCTGGAGGAGTTTGAGAAAATCGCAGCCAATTTCCCCTTCACCTTCTGCACTCATGAAACAGACAGGTATGGTGGACAAGTGTTTCAACTGTACCATAACTCCACATGGAAAACTGTACTTACTCATCTGTCCTTACTGTCACAATTGTAACGCAGGCAGGGGCAAATTAGTCGTGAGGAAATCACCTCTTACTTCATGAGGGGAATGTCTGTGTGTGCCAAGCTGGGTTATAACTTCAATGACGTACATAACTTCCATGAAACCACATACAAACGGCCTACATCCTGTGACACGTGTGGGGGATTTGTGAGTATAAATGTGCCTTTTTATGAAACTTTTTATTTTTTATGTTTGCACCCTCTGGATATCTAAAACTGTAATCTCTCTTTCTGGCTTGTAGTTATGGGGCGTCATCAAACGGGGCTACCACTGTAAAGGTAAAACCATTTGTATTATTTTACTTATTATAGACCCGACAGCCATGACATCAAAACCTTTCAAACAATACAATATGATTACGTCAAGAGAAGTGACCTTTGACCCAAACATGTTTCCCCTCCTTCAGACTGTGGGGTGAACTGCCACAGACAATGCAGGGATCTGGTGGGAATGGAGTGCGGTAAAAAACACAAGCCCTCCGGTGGCTCGTGCCCATGCACCCCCGCTCCTGACCTGAAAGCCAAGGGCAACAGCTGGAGTAGGTCCTCCTGTTAGCTTACATGTGCACATGCTAAAACACACGTGCATGCATGCTCCCTTTGAAATGGCCCACACTCTCCAACACCTTGTATTTACAATCAGGCTCAGAAGAGGAGACATTTGTATTCCCCCTCAACAATGAGACAGAGCACAAGGCCAATTCAACGAAGAAAAACAATGTCCACGATTCTACGCTGTCAGACCGCTCTACCCAGACTGACCCCGGAGTTTGGACGCCTGAAAAAAAGGACAAGAGGGGTAGCCACCATAACTCACCCCTATACGGCTCTCCTGACGTTAAAGTAGGTAGCAGCAGCCTAAATATATCAGAATAACGGAACTTAAACTGTATTGCACTGCTGCTGGAGAAAATGTATGAATCACATTCAGCCTACTGGTCCTTTAAACTAATAGTTCCAATTTGCTCTGGCTTTTCTTTTGGAATCTTCTATTTTAAAGCCTTAATTTTAACCTAATGCGTTATCAGCAGAGTAAACTTCCTCTATTTTGTTTGTAGTAATAAGGAACTAGTGTATGTTTACTCCCAGTGAAAATATACTCAAGTCATTAGGAAGTGAAAGTTATCTACTTTTGCTTCAATATTCCTTAGATGTCAGATTTTTTTTATGTCATCCAGGCTAACACTCTTCCCTGGAGAAGCAGAGGCTGCTCCATGCCCATGCCCGTATCCTTCCTGCAAGAGAAGTTGGAGGAATTACATCTCTACAAAGAGAAGAGCAGGGAGCCGGACTGAGTTTTGTATACTGAACAATGTCCAGCATCAATACAAGCAAACACCAGCAAGCCTAAAGTCTTTTGTCAGACTAAATGAACTACGGCATCTCACTTGGTCTATCAGACTATAAAGTGATCAAGGTCTGGATAAAGGCACCCCTTTAAAGTAAAGTATCATGCACTGTTGTAAAGTTTTTTGTTTTAATTTAACTGTGAAAATGTAGCTCTCCTCTCCCGTCTCGTCAATGTTGTGGTGTCAAAAATGTGTTTTCATAAACTGTGAACTCACTGTTTCTAAACATGTGACTTTTACTGGTGCTATGATCATACTAGAAAACCTCAAAAGAAATCAAAACAGTACAAATTACAAAGGACTGTCAGTGGCCAAATAACACCATCATGAAATCATGTTTGTGTAAACTGTTAAGTCAAATGCCTTTAGCAGGAGCCCCAATTACTAGTTTGTTCAGCAAATCAGACACTCTTTCCACCCACTGAAGAAGTCTTTAAGCCAGTTTTATCAGCAAGAGCCTTGGATTCATCCCTCTACGGTTCCATCTCATTTACTCAATTGTATGTAATTAATATTTATAAAGAAAAAGAAATATCCTAATGACAAGGAAGTTTGTTTTTTGGTTTGTTCAATTTTGTAAAAATAACATCTCTTACAGTGTATACAATTGATTTTATTGTATAAAGACATAGTTTCGGTGATGTGGGTAATATTCAGACTTTCATTATCAGAGAAAATTTTTGACAGACCAGGATATTACTACAGGACTCAATGAACAGGAATCACAAATGTTAAAAGAAGAAAAAAAAAGCTTGCACTAACAGCTACTCAACAGGAGGGTCAAAATATTCTGCCTGACCAAGAAGTGTCAGGATGATTAAATACTACTGCATCAACACTTATAAAAAAAGCATTTAGGCAAATCCTAGTTTTAGTTAAAATAAAAATACAGGAACAAAAATACAAATAAAAAAAAAGAAGCTAAAATTGTCGAGGCAGTCTGACGAGACACAGCATGCGCTTTGTTCTTGGCCAAGCATCTCCTACAAGCAAACGGATTCTGATATTGCATTAACTTCCCCCATCCCCAATTATCATTTTATCCTTTTCATATGCATTCTGCAAAAATAACATTTTCTTACATCTTTATCATCTGTGGATCTTTTCTACAGTGTCCACATTCAGAGTGTAACGCTAGATAACATTCATTACATGTTTGGAAAATCAACTATACTCTACCACCGCACGTCATTGCTTAGTTAGAATAAGACCATATTCTGTAAAAGGTAAAAAATAAATTTCAAAAAAAAAAAAAAAGACATCAAAACTCCATATACATTTTATGTGTTCATTGATCATATGGGATGAAGGCTACTGTGTTAAACTGGACAAAGACAATTGGGCAGGGTGGAGAGACTATTTTAGAACTTACAAATTAGATGACTGTGACGGGCAACTGGGAAATTGGGACACAAGGTGAATAGAGGTCTGGAAGGAAACGGTGTTACTGGGAGCCTGAAGACGACCCCTGGTTGCCCTGCCCATAGTGGCCGTACTGACTGTAATACTGATTCCACTGGCTCTGGTTCTGGTAGTACTGCTGCCACTGCTGAGCATACTGGAATGAGAGAGACATGGAACACATCAGCTTCAATTAGCCAGCTCTGAACTTCAGCGGTAGGAGGTCCTTGTGACTCACACAGGACTTTGTGTTAGTTTAGTGTTCGACTACAGCCGACTGTGGCTGCAGACCCCAAAATGTTAATGGTTTGTTATCATTGTCTCAAATCACAAAAAGACTACTACTATGTTATGATATTCATATTTGGCTGATAAAGTCCTAATGAGAAATATTCCCATACATACATATAAAAACACGGTATGTGGAACATGTTTTGAGCCCCAGCGCGAGGAGCCAGGCTTAAGTGTAGCGCTTACTGTTTGCAACACTAAAAGAACACAAAACCGGTTGGTTAACCTGAGGCTGGTTTACAATGTAAACAAACACTGCACATAACCTCTAGGTGGCAGAACAGGGGGCCAATATTATGGCAACAGAGAGTGTGTGTTGTGAGAACTGTAACCGTGGCACGAAACACCGTGGAGGACGTGCGTTGTTTGTTTGTTTGCTCCACAGGACAGTGTACCAAAGTAAATCCTGGCACCCTACCTGCTGGTACTGCTGGTTGTAGCTCTGTGGCTGCTGCTGCGGCGGCTGCTGCTGCTGCTGGGGCGCCTGCTGTGGCTGTGGCTGCGGCTGTTGGCTGTACGTCTGGCCAGTGGCAGGCGTCTGGCTGTAGCTCTGGCTGTAGCCCGGGTATTGGCTGTAGTTGCTGTAGTAACTCGGGTTGTAGTTGCTCTGGTTGTATCCTTGGTTGTAGCTCTGGTGATAGCCCTGGAGATGTTAGCGTGTATGTTCGGCATTCACAACACATTCTATTGCACCTTCTGGCATGTAAAAACCAACAGGTGTTTCAGAGAAGGTGGCTGGCTTCTTGAGGGGAAAAAGCACCTTTATGAATGCTCTATACAGCTGCCGCCAACACCAGCCGGTTAACTCAAACACCTGTCTGGTTAGTGGGTTAACAGGCCATTTAAATACAATTAATTATATAGCAGTTAAGAGATGCGCTCACATTGTTTCTTAGATGTTTGACTCATGAAGCGTGATATACAAACATACATACAGAAACTCACTGGCCACTTCATTAGGTAACACCTATTACTGGGTCCCTCTTGCTATCAGAACTGCCTTACTTCTTTGTGGCATTGATTCAACAAGGTGCTGGAAACAACACTCAGATTTTGGTTGACAGACATAACAGCATCACGCAGTTGCCAGAGATTTGTCAGCTGGGCGTCAATGACGAGAATCTCCTGTTCCAGCACATCCCGAAGGTGCTCTATTGGACTGGCCAAGCGAGTAGTGATGCGAGTCATGTTCAAGAGACCAGTTAGAGGTAAGGTTTAGGTAGGGATGCTAGCGACGTGCCCGTACCAATTTCAAAATATTAGATTGTCACTACCAATTTTCAGATTAATTATTTTGTTTGTTTTTCCTGTTTCTCTCATCTCCGCAATGCTGCAAAAAAATAAACACTAATGCCAATATCATGGTATCAGGTCGCCCCCCCAAATAAAACACCCCCTTATGGCACGGCTTGTCATACCTTCCAGTTACATCAGTTAAAACAAGTTGTTACAAGATATAATGTACAACCATTTTAGTATGACAGTAAATTCAAGTAAACAGTATATGTTGATAGTATCTCTACATCTAACTTGTTATAATGCTATCAAATGATATAGCGTTTCTATTGCCATATACAGTATTATGTAATGTGGTGTGCACGCTAGTGTGAATCATAATATCTCGATTCATACCTCTATGTGACCTCATTACTACATGAGCATGAATCAGTCATATTTGCATTAGGAAGGAATGCCACATGAGCCCCTCTCAAAACTAGCTTGACTAAGTAATGCAATGTTTTGGTATGGTAAATGCTCATTTGAGGAAAAAGCAAAAGGATACATAAAGCTGGCATACAGTATTTTATAAGATTAGCCTACAACAACCAATAAGACTAGAGTGTTTTTATGTTCAGATTGTCTCATTCACGAAGCTGCTGCATTAAGGTTAAAAAAAAAGTAGCATTCCCTTTCTGTTGTCCAAAGTTTCCAATCACATCTCACCTGACATGCCAGATGGATTGTTAGTCACAGGTCTGTCTGGGGAGCCGTCCATCGAAACCATTTGAAGGGCGTGCACTTTAAAAAAACCTGACCCGGCACACCTAAACCACGCCCATATAGCCATCAATACGATGCTGACTGCAGGGCTCCAGACTAACTGTGTCCACTAGGAGCACCAGCATTAAACGTAGGCGCACCACCTATCAACATGCAACGCAGCTCATTCATCTTTTAACAGCCAGGTACCAGAACAAACATCCTCTGTTACCTGACTGGTGCATGTGTTCATATCAAGATCAGGGCTCAAAGTTAACATTTTATGCAACTGGCCAGTGGGTTTGAAACGTACAGGCCCAAAGACAGTTTTTACTGTCCCTCCTCCAAAAATGATGATGCATCAGTGTTAGAACAAAACCAAATAATTATATTATAGAATTATATGTTTAATCCATAATTAAATTCATCCTGGATATTTTACAGTGTAGAAGCAGAATACACCACAAATTAAACATTGTCATGTAGTCTACTTGTCCTTGAGTTCCTTGAATAAATTTGTAAAGATTTGTAAGAGGAATATATTCACTTTCTTACAATCACAATATGTAATTGAGATTTCAGATACACTAAACAGGCTATCATACTGTACTGTGTTAATCAGAGAAAGTAGCAATTAATTGGTATTTCTATATAGACTATATCCAAGGCATGGCTGGAGGCATTTTCTAGGCCTATAAACTGGTTATAGTAAAGTTAAAGTTTAATATTTTAGAAATATTTACATTATTCTGTTAATTTACTACATGTTATCCTATCTAAAGACTATATTTTTCTAGATATGTTGAAGCAATTCCAAAGCATTTATTTATCGAAAAACACATCCCCAAAATAGCCTAGAAGATAAACACTTGAGCCGACAGCCAGGTGAAAGACATTTGAAAAAAACACAGCTGTAGTTTAATCATTTAAATAAACCAATATTTCGGTCTAGTAAATTGTCAGATTTCCTAATAAATGTGTCCTACTCATGCTGTTGCAGCGCTTAAACGTGCACTTACATCTGTAATCTCCACTCAGTGACAGAAAATACTGATAGCTAGCTATATTATCAATTAGAGGTTGTACAGGTAGAGAAAATGTATGCTCATCTCAGTATGCATTGAAGGTCAGTAATAAAAGCCAACAGCCGACTTACATCGAGGCACTGATGTGTGGCGGCCGCCTCAACCTCTCTATGCATGAAAAAACCTGTCTGCAGGTGCCATTTACTATTGGCTGGTCAGCGATTGTTGTGTAGAAGTTATTGATGCAACTTTTGCTCTAGCAGGGAATTTATAACAGAAGACACGGTGCATCAGACTCAGGTAGGCTAAATAAATCAAATCACAGCTCACATTTGTTGCACGTTTTACTGTCCCAAAGTTACATTTGACTGGCCCCGGGCCATTGTTATTGTCGAGCCTTGAAGATAGAGTAGACCTATTTTAAAACATAACATGTACAACATAACATTACAACTGAAAATGTTGTAAAATAGCATTTATTCATATTCTATAGCCTAATACCTTTGACCCAGCTCTGCGAGACCATCCTGCTTCAGTTTAAGTTCGCAGTTAGAATCAGTCTGGAAAGCCTAGGAATAATTTTGAATGTGTCCGAGTAGCAACTGAATTTAGGAATAGCATCGTGTTGAATCGGGCAGGGTTTAGGTTTGCCGACAGCAGAATCGACCAGATGGTTCATCCAATCAGCTGCCAAGTACCTGCCATTCACAAACAGTTTCAATGTACGGCTGATTCATCTGGCATCAACCAGGCATTTTCAAACAGCTTACTGGCTATTTTATTTTACGCTATTCTCTGTACACCATAGAGATGGCTGTGTGTGAATAATCACAGTATATTAGCAGTTACAGAAATACTCAAGACCAGCACAGTCATGTTCGGTCTGATATAACTCCAGCAGTCTTCGAGTTGCTGCCGAGTGATCGGCTGATATTGCCGTTAAGGAGCGGTTGAAAAGGCGTACCCAATCAAGTGGCCGGCGAGCGCATAGAAGCAGTGAATTTGCTAAGGACGGTAGGCAATCACAGGTACCTGGTTGTATCCACCCTTGTTGTACGGGGCCGGGCGGTTGTAGCTGCCTCCAGACGGCTGGGTGCGATTGTATCCTCCTCCTCCTCCTCCTCCACCACCACCACCACCTGCACGTCCGTTGGCACTTCCCTCGCGGTAGTTGTTACCCCAGCGGTTCTGGCTGTAGCTTCCACGATTGTATCCTGCTGAATGAACACAACAAAATAGGACCGGACCACACACACAGTGGTATAGGTATGCCCATTCGTGAGCCAGTTACACAGTATTCAACTGTATTCTCACCTCCTCTGTAACCATTGCCGCCTCCATTCCCACCGCGGTTCTGGTAGTTGCCGCGGGGGCCGTCGCGGTTGTCGTACCGCTGGAAGCTTCCGCTGCCCCGGCCACGGAACCCACCCTGCCGGCTGTCGAAGCGCTTCTCGGAGGGCGGGCAGGCCTTGCGACCCTCCTCGTTGTACACCTTCACCAGCTTGTCAGCCTCGTCACGCTGCAGCTCCTCGAATGTCACCTCGTCCAGGAAGTCACCAGCGTCAGGCAGGGTGAAGTTGGCTTGGAGCGATGACATGGGTGAGCGAGGTGGGAGGAAAGACGACAGACGGAGAGAAAGAGAAAACGGGGAGGGGATTGTGGTGAAGACCAGAGCAGTCACACCACCAGAAGACAAAATACAAACAGTTACTATTGTACAGGGGCAGCGGAAATTAGAGAAAGAAAGTAAGAACTGGCAGATGAAAGCAGATGGCAGTGTGTTTGGCAGTGTAGGGAACAAACACCAACTCCAAGGATCATGGAGGAAACATTTGTTCTAAGCAAACACAAGAAGGAGGGGGGGGGGGGGGGGGGGGTTAATT
>JAODLL010000005.1:86513-110272 GCA_026546735.1 Forbesichthys agassizii | reverse complement strand
CCCCCCCCCCCCCCCCCCCCCCCCCCCCCCCCCCCCCCCCCCCCCCCCCCCCCCCCCCACACTTCACAATATGGGTGAGTAGGTGGAACGGGGAAAAAAAAGTATATTAAAAATATTTTAAAAGAATACACAACTAGAAGGATGGGAAGAAGTGGATTTAGTGCTGCAAACCAAGGGCTGCTTATGTAATGTTACAAATTAACTTTTTGTAAGGTCATCGATTTACACATGACTGCTAGTTTGTTTCGAGAGACAGTTTTAAACATCCTATTTGCTTGTGCAACAACAATTAAAATTTTACAAAAATAACTGAATGTACAGACCTAAATCTTAGTTTGCAGTGCATAAGACTAGGACGTTGTATGGCAAGTGTAAAAACAGCACTATTACTTTTTTAATTTGGACACATTTTGTGCGACTGTTACAGCTGTCCAAGTCTGATTTTGCCAAGTCAAACGATATGATGGGTGGGATTGGGGAGGGAGCATCTTCCAAGTTTGATTTAAAGACAAAAAACAAAAACAGAAAAGTAAAAAGTAGATCTGGTGTTTTATTGGGTTTTTCCACAGCGTTCCTACCTTTCATTTCTAAAACAGCATGATCGGGCACATCCTTCCCCTGCTCATCAGTTTGCTTTAATGTTCGTTCTTTTAAATCCTCGTCCGTGGGACAAATTACAATAGCCTTGCGTTGAAAACCTTCAAAAGGACGCATTTTTCGTCTCTGGGCTGATCCATATACATTTGTCTAGCAATGGCGACAAGAAAGAAGTAGAAGCTTGTTTGTTATTGTTAACTTGTTGTATTGGCTTTCCACTGCAAGGAAGCTGGAACCCTGTAATAATGAAGTGAGAGAGGTTTGGCTTTGTTGTCAGTCTACGTTTTACTCAGTTACTAATGGCCTCTCATCACTCCAAAGACTTACCTTGTTACACGGTGTAGTCATTTTCAGCCAATGTCTTTAGATAAGAGGGGAACCCCACTAACAATCTCAATTAGCAATCTCAATTTTACAATAAGTGGGGCAAATGGAGAACATTCAACTTAACGTACAATAATTTAGCAGCTGTAGCTAAGCATGTTCATTTTACCACTGTAGTGAAGTTTAGGGTCAATGTGTTTTGTTATTCTAACAAAGGAATTTCTAGGAATATGACCCAAATACCTAATTATTATCAATAATCAAATTATGTATTAACACAATTATAATACATTCTAAGAAATATCAATCCCTACCCTACTAATGTGTACTAATGTGAAAACAGTGTTTATCGATCTGGATCCAATTGGATCTGGATCCAAGCATTAGCAATACCAGGTACATTTTCTAGAACACGTAAGCCTCAACTACTCTGGTTATTTTAACAAGCTCCCCCCCCAAAGAACACTTACCTTGACTTACCTCATCTTCATACCAGCACAAGTCCCAGAGAACACAACAGACAGATAGAAACCTACCTGTTGATACTTACAGTTTTTAAGGAAAAAGTCCAGGTATCCGCCATTTGACCCACCTACCTTTGCTTTACAGGTTTGCCGAGCACAGGATTCTGAAAAGCTGAAAGTGCGTTAGTCGCCACTTACCTTCTGGGTCAATTTAATTTAAAAAACACTCAACAATTCCATTCATCTAACTGTCAACTCTGTCTCGTTAGGTTACTATAGCAACAGAAGGTGTTTTTCTTACTCACCAGGCAGAGCTTACTTGTTTCTCAACATCTTTACATAGTCATGGTCTACTTGTACATTGTTGAAATTCACAAGACAAACAATACTGTATCATGACAAAAAAAAAGTAGGAAGTAGAAAATATACTGAGGAATGACAACATGAAGGATCCTGTCACTTATAAGAGCCATTAATAACTTGCTTTACAAATACAATAACAATCAAGTGACAAGAGGCTGAGCAATGATTCTTCTACTCTATCATACACAGAGCCCCCCCTGAAAGATAAATAAATAGTCCATTAGACAGAGTGAGTATCAGTTGGTTGTGTATGAGTGCAAGAGAGTGGCTGGGAGGGCAGTACCTGGTCAAGGATATAGTTGCGTCTCTTGCGTGCGGCGATCTCGATCAGCCGATTCAGGCACTGGGTGGCCTGTTGAATTAGTAGGTCCCAGCGGCCCGAGTAGTTCCTCTGTCGGCGAAGACCCATGACCTGGGGAGCCAAACACAGCGAGGTCAGCCCACATGGCATCTATGGGGACGTCAGCCTATTGGAGGACGGTGGCGGTCTGACTGACCTTCATCTTGTCCATGATGGCGTTGGTGCCCAGGATGTTGTACTTCTTGTCAGGATTGGCCTCTGCGTGCTTTATGGCCCAGGTGGTCTTACCGCAGGCAGGCAGCCCAACCATCATCAAGATCTGGAAGGAGTCACTCGTTTAAATACATATCCTCCATTTCTGACAATTATGTCAAACAGGAGCACATTGATCAATCCCTACCACACATTCAGATTTGCTTGTAGGCCCCACGGTGCCTCTGGTCTTGGCCTCCATGCTGACATCTTGGATGAAGGTGTAGCCTTCTGGCAGGGGAAAGTAAGGCTCTGCTTTCTGGCCAAAGTTAAACTCCACAGCGCAGTTCTTCACCAGGACGTGAGGAAACAGGGCACGGCCAGCCAGGGCATCTCTGGTCGCACGGAACGCCACATCCAGCCACACTCCATTCTTAGAGAATGCCATCGTCACTTCGTCACCGCTGTCAAAGTCCTACAATTACGGGTCAAAATGGAGCATTGTTGAGTGATGATACACAAATTGAGATGATTTTATAGGTGGTTGGCCAAATTTATACTTAATTTACACTTCCAATATGATCAACAATAATGTGCGTTTGCAGACACCATGGATACAAATATATATATCATTTAAAAAGTTTGGTCCCCTGCTGATTTTGTACGTTTGCCCACTTAAGAAATCCTCAGTCTATCATTTTAATGGTAGATGTATTTGAATAATGAGACAGAATAACAAAATCCAAGAAAGAGCATGTCAAAAAGTTTAGACCAGATACTCCAGTTTAAAAAAAAAAAGAGCTAAGAAAAGAAAACAGATTTCAGGGCTGAAAGCAGAGGGTACTTGGATCTTAAGTGACAGCGTTTCCAGATGTCTTTCCTCTACCATGCTTTGCAAATGTACATTTACATTTTGCTTTGTACACTGTGCGAGGACTGCCAGTGGATTTGACCCGCCACGCCGGTACTAATAGATAATTATTCAGCTTTGCGTTGATGGTGCTTGAGCGTGTCCTTGTGTTTTTCATCGACTTTGACACTCAGCCGCAACAGCACAACCTCACGTGTGATATTGCCTTTAAACAAGTTATACAAACACACTTTATATGTTAAGAGTAGGCATAAAATCGACAACAGAATTGTTTATTTATTACATTTGGCTGCACCGACATGGTGGGACTGAACTGTGGCCAAGCAACACAAAAAATGTTGGCAGGTCTACGTGCTATTTTGTCTTTTTTTCCCTCCCCTTCGTCTTTTCCTGGCAACCATTCATAATTAAACTCAAATGTTATTTGTGGAGATACATACATCTTTGAGGTGCGAAGTTTACAATCTAAGATAATGACAATTCATTTATTAATGGTCATTAGATCTGTACAGTCTGTGGCAAGTTATATAAATACTGTATACAATAATAGACATGAATGTAGCAGCAAACAACTACTATAGTTTCTACTTAAGATACAATACAACTAAATTGCACCCTGAGCAGAGAATGACATCACACTCCCTATGTGTGTGTTGTTATCCAAGCTCCTTTTTTGATGGCTGTTCCAGCCACCTGTGCATGTTAATGAGGGTCTGTGTGTGTGTGTGTGTGTGGCCCACAACGCGTGCTGGTGCTCCAAGTGAGACGTCTAGAATCAGTAAGTCAGAAAGAGCCACTTTAATTAATACATGGAAAGCAAAGTAAGACAGTATGGCTATATATAAGCATACAGTCTCAAATGAGCCGAACCGTGGGTCAAAACGGTGAGTTGAACCACTAATATATAAACACTAATATCTATTTAAGAAAAGACAAAACTCTGCCTCTACTCACTATGTAACAGCCAATGACGTCATTTTCACCAAACCGCTCCCCGTAATCTGAGAATTTGCAATCAGCAGATTTCTTTCCTGTTCCACCGTAGCCATAGGAAAAGGGCTCCTCACCTGGAAGACACAATCAACCACACTTACTGCTGTCGCTCAAAGGAGGCGCGTACAAGACAGATTCACTACTACAACAAAAGGAAAGTTCTGACATCTGCCCTCTCTCACCGAGCTGGGTGCTACAGCTGTTGAGGGACCAGCCAATTCTGACGACGTGAGGATCAGGTTCACTGCTAGGCAAATGCTTCACCGCGATATCTTCGTTGATCTTTAGAAAGAACAAAAGACCCAGGTGATGTACAAACACATCAGTAACATGCTCGCTGTGTTCCAACACAGTAAGACCAGAATGGTTGAACATGAATGAAGACGAGGCCACATTACACGACAGTATCATGTTTTGTAGTGTAAATTCCATTACACCAGTTGATTACCAAACGTTTCATTTGGCACAGGTCTGAACTCAGCTGGGGGTAACGGTTGCATTTGACATTGCGTTAGGCCTAGTGTACACTTTTCACATAAAACATTTTGAATTACACATGACATTGATAGAGGCAACAGATACCACGCAAACAGACTGTGTGTAGATTGTTCTGCATCCAAAAAAATATATTAAAGGCTTGATCAAATCAAAAACATCTCTCCCATCAATGCAAAATGGTGCTCTTTTAGGAAGCTCCGTCCCACACATTTGAAATATATTTAGAAAGCTAGGATATTGTCTCATTTGTATGCAGGCAGCACCACTTGGTGTTCCTACTTAGAGTGTGTATGTGTGTATGTATGTATGTATGTATGTATGTATGTATGTATGTATGTATGTTTATTCCAATGGCATGTTCTGCAACTGATTTTTGAAAAGAAACATGCTGCTTCTATGGCTAAACATCTAATTTTTATTTATGATGATTATTCACACTAAGCGGCCATCGTTTAGATCGTGCAGGCTGCCATGCTGTACCTTCATCTCATAGCACACACGTCCTTTGCTAACGCCATGCGTTGCCCGAGCCCCGGCCCACAGGTAAGCAAAGCCCTCAATGGTCAGGGGATAACCACTGTAACGATCCCGCGATACTTTGAAATGCAGATCACAGTTGTCTGGAAGAATAGCGTAAGAGAAGAGTAAAACGCATTAACTTAGCCAGTCTGGCACTATTTAAACATACTGTGTGTTTATTTTGGCAGAACATTTGCATTGTATTCCATAACTCACATGTATCAATTGTGACAAGCGCATCATCAATGTTCTCTTCCTCATCTTCTGCGGGAGGCTGTGGTGTGCGAGACCTGTGCAACGCAAGCAGTTAAACACTCAGGTCATACTATTAGAAAAGCAAGGGCCCTGACTCATCAGCGTGTCCCTGGATCCTGCACTGCTGCTAGAGAAGGCTACTACTGGTCTAATGAGGTAACCTGTGATAGATAATGTACACAAAACTAAACTGGTTCTCACTCACATTTTTCATTAGGCGAGGTAAAAGATCTGACATTTATGCACAAAGAAGGTGCATTTCTCTCTAACTTTGCTAATAAAAAGCACGGAAGTTAATTTCTTATTCATTTAAACCACAGGATTATTGCACTTGGACAGGTCACAATAAAATGTGTATTATATGTTGAGCGTGCATACAGATCATCCACCTCAGTCACATAAAATGTCTTACTAAAGCAATACCTACCTTTTACTTTTAATTACTTTAACCGTTTTTAGTAATAACCATCCGTTATATAACCTACTCTTTCCATATTCTAAACTAACCGTACGCGTGTTCCCAAACGATACCTCTTTTCTTCACGATGATCATAGTAGCCGTAGCTCCTGCCCTCGTCATAGGGCCTCTTGCGGCTCTGCGTTCCGGGTCGATCGGCTTCCATCTTGACCTTGTCCTCTGGCTTTTGGGCTTGTTGGGCCTCTAGATTGCCCAACTCATTTGCTGGTTCACTCTGCTGCCCTGTCCCTTCAGCACCCTGATGCTCCTCGGCACTACTAGCGTCTTCCTCCTGTTTGACCTCAGCTTTCACTTCTAGAAGATGGATAAAGATAATGAGCTTGTACAGTTAATGAAACATTGATGGGAAATACATGTGGTGATTCATTCATAGTACATTGATGAAACCTAATTTCACAGCACCTTGTTGTCCTTCAGGATTTCCCTCAGATTGTGCCATTGTAGGTTTGGAAGGCATTACTTGATTCACCTTAGGTTTCTCCATAAGGTCATCAGCAGTAAAATCTGTCATGTCATAACTAGTGGCAGGAGCCGTCTGACTTTCAAAGGGCAAATCTGGCTCTTCAGTCTCATAGTCTCCGCCTGAATCTTTGTCTTCATCTTGCTCCAGAGGAATATCTCCTTAAGACACAACAGCACTTTATTGATGCCTGAACAGGACATGCGCATTTGCTGAAGCAGCACAAAAGAAAAAAAACGCTTTGCAGAATACTGAACTTGAGTTCAAATATATAAGATATATATAAGAAACCTACAGACCTTCTGGTTGTTGTTCATCGTCCTCAAGAATGGATTCATTTGCTTCTGTAAGTGAAAAAAAGTGGACCACATTTACATTAAGTGCCTATTCGTGACACTCTAAAAGCAGCATTTCTTTTTTTTAAAGAAATTTTTAAAAATGAAATTGGGGTTCAGCAAATTAAAAGTACTGAATTTTATTGTATGTCATATTTACTTGACCAGTGAATACATTTCCACTTTTTAATCAATAAAAAGAAAATGAATACATAAAAATAATAATAATAATAATAATAATAATAATAATAATACACAAAACAACTTAGTTGCTGGGGTTATACTATTATGCTATAAATGTGTCCAGTGAGTGTTCAGACATTTCAAAGAGGCTATTGCCGCCTTTATGTACTTGTCGGAAAATCCTATTTAAGAGTTCAAATCTCGCAAAGGTCACCTTTAAAATAAATGAACAACCTATCAAACATTGTTATTGCTGATGTTTTCTGAAAAGATAAATAACATTAGGGTACTACTTATAGCCAGTGCCCCTACAGCTAATTAAGACCAGAAACCATGTTAATTTATATCAAACTTTTTTAAAAAACAAATAGCGTGATGAAGCATTGTCAAATATTTTAATGTATGCCTACAACACGCTGGCATCCATGCATGTCTTGTATTCCTCCATGTTTGTAGTACCATCTCACATAACTCAGCAACTCTTGTATCAGAAAAATCATCACTAGTAATTACGATGCTCGGAAGTCATACATATGATATATCCGATAGCACGTGAAGGCAGCATATGTTCACACCGCAGGCAACTTTGTTTCTCAAATCAGATCTAAAGAAACAAGCGTTGATGCATCTGTACAAAGTAGGGATGGGCACGAGTGAAAAAATGCTTTTTTATGATCGATGACAATGCAAAAGTAAATGTGTGAATTAATTAAATGAATCTTTCAATTTCATTAAATAGGTAAATGGGCTACGTAGCATGATGTAACATTTTACTGCAGGTAATCCAGAACCAAACAACTCAACATCGCCACAGTTTGTTTAATGCAGACAGAGGCTGACCAAACAGAAAGCAGATGTGTTTTTTACCATGGATCCTATATCTGCTATTTTGTCCATCAAACAATACTTTCCGCCCGTCATTTTATCAACATCTCAGTTAAACTTTCAATTAAATCGTAACTTTATGAAAATTCAGTTCTTACAATTTTCTGAAACTGGGAAAACTGTAGCCTATTCAAGGGATTATTTGGATAAATCGAAAGATCACAGACGTACATCCAAACACATGGCATGTGTTTTAAGGCAATATGCATTCTGCTTCCGTATGAATGCCCTGGCAGTGGGAGCACTATATGGTATCCTAGTATCTTGTTATGACCCTGCAATATACGTGCAAGTTTCTTCTACGGCGACACCACTGACCTCAAAATAACACCAAACATTGCATTTTTCTTTGTCATCAATTCAGCCTCTGTATGCTAGTTTGCATATATTTTCAAATTAATTATATGTAACGGAGTCTACGAGGAAGACACAAAGTTGTCTATCTGCCCGAACACAGAAATCTTAATCGAGCTGACAGGCAACGAGCCGCTTTCACACAATGCAAAGTAAATAGAGAGCTCTACTGCTTTCCCACGGTTGACATGGTTTTTTATAACACACTGTGCTTCTCAAGTCAGGGGGGCCTAAATTGACAGGAGACCTAAATCTCATTATCTGACGCTCATCTTTATTATGGTTGTTGCTCTTGCATGCATGTGTGTGAAGATTAGTTATAAATAATTAATTAAATAAATAACACAGGTTTTTGCGGTTACATAATGGCACAGCGTTTACGATTGCGATGCGAGCCCTACTCACATTGTTTATTAATTGGCAAGACTACAATAACGGAATTCTACATCTTCACTATTAATGGTTAATGGAGCTAAAAGATAAATCAAGCTATTCCAATAACTATTTCCATAACATGTAAAAAAGCACAGCAAATGGACCAGCTCATAGTTTAAAAGCCTCATTGCTGTCTTTTCATTTAGTGAAGTTGCACACTGCATTTCTGATAAAACTTCAGAGAATGGCAATCAGCCAAAGTATTCTGATGCTGTTATAAAAAAAATATTGGTTTTCCTCACTGTTGACAAACGCTTTGAACTGAGAGGTTCCAGACAAATACTCATGGCAAAAACATGAAAATAGAATTTGATAGATTAGGATGATCTCATCTCAGGAGGCTAGCGCCATACAAACTCCAAATGGAAAAGACAGAATCACCTAGATAACCAGTTGGCTTTATTGAATGATACACAATTTTGGTGCAGCAAACTATAACTATTTGTGTATGCTACTAAGTGTCTGTTATTGAGTTAAACAACTCTCAGAGATGAAAACCTAATTTTTATAATTTTATAAAAATGTGTATTTACATTTAATATTTGCAAATTACATTCCCATTATGCATGTAGCCAAAACTAGTTTAGTTATATCCTGATGTGTGATACACTTTACATTAAAATGTTCTACCTGACTGGTCAGTGTCAAAAAGACAATGTTACATCTTTATATTTAATCTAGTTTGCCCAGTGACCACACAATAATGTATACTTATTGTAGTGAATTTAAATAAATACTTTACTACTAATACTTTTTTATGTAGGCTACTACTTCCTTCAATAGGCTTTATGTTTTCCAGTTTGGTCATGTGATGTTCGAGAGCCAATTATTTCCTACATTAAAAGCAAAAATATTGAAATATTGACAACAGTGGTTGTCAGCTTGCAATTATCCCTTTTAAAATCATTCCAAATAAGACCCAATAATAAGAAACGGTGTGTGCATTGAAGTAAGATACACTCTGTGACAAAACATATGTGCAGTTCTTATGCAAAAGTAAACATTACAAAATCCCACACAACTTCAAAATGCCACCCCCTTGATTAAAAAAAAAGTTTATACTGACCTTCTGCCCCTTGTACTTCGTCCTCGTCCTCCTCTTCCGCCTCCTCCTCCCCCTCTCCTGGAAAATCGTTGGAGTAATCATCTTCCTGGTTGTCAGGTGGTCCACCTCCTCCTCCTAAAGCATCAGTTTCGTCTTCTGCCTCCAGAGCAGATCTCAGCCTTTCCACCAGATCGGCCTTGAGGCCTTTAGTGTCCAGGCCGCGGCGCTGAAGTTCCTCTTTCAGCTCATTGACTTTCAGTTTCTTTACATCAACACTCATGGTTGGTTATACAAGATGATATTTGCTTACGTACTGTATATGTAGGAAAAACACAGAACCACAACATCAATACAAACCGGCAGGGCATTCCAGATGATGGTTAAATTTACCGCTCAAATGTCGCATTGTGTTGCTAAATTTAGCACTAGCTTTGCTACATTGGCTAATGTTAGCGGGCTAAAACAAATTAACGTTACCGCAACGTTCTCTTTGAACTATTTACGATTGCACAATCTACGGATTCTAACAGATTACCGACGAAAACAGATTGCAACTGGAAGTAAATCTGCAAGTTAATTAAGTCTGTGTGGCTTAATATTGTGCCGCTAATGCTAACGCATTAGCCTGGCGTTTAACAGCGAAGACCGTTGCAGAACATAACACAATTTCTCAAATGTAATCAGACATGTTACATTTAACTGCGCATGTAGTGTCCTGTTTGTTATGTTGTTTACTTATAATATAACGTTATGCTAAACCAGATTTATGCTAAAAATACAGTTGCGGCCTACCTTTTACACGCGTTACTCTCGTAAGCCGTGGTACAAATTTAGAGTTCGCCTCCAACCCCTAGTGGCAAGAGCAAGCCATGCACTCTCCATCTTCGTAGACTGGAGAAGCATTACCGCCACCTACTGAACAGGAGTGGATAAGGCTATTGGCTGCGTTCAGGACGGTGTACCATAACGTTGAGTTTACGGTCCAATGAACTTAAACGGCAGTGGACTCAACGCCAGGTTACAAAACAGAGTAGTTGAGCTGTGGCTTTAACAAAGTTCACATTGCTAACAGCAACCGCTTTTGCTTTGCTGCATATTGTTATGAAAGCTGCCAAGGAGCACAAGATCATAATAGTATCAGCGTTTCCAGATCTAGAACATGTTCCAATTACATGTCTTAACTCTATATACACTGCACATACACTCCACATGGTGCTTCACACTCAGACATGTTACTAGTTCAAGAATGTGTTGTAAACCTTTGAGGTAACATGGTCATTCAGAGAAAAACAAAATAGACTAAACATAGCAGAAATGTATGTATTTTACCTTATGCATTAGCCTACTGATACAGCCTCTCCTATACCACACAGTCTAACCACAATATATGCACAGCATCAATATTTGAAAGCCTTTTCACTGGTATCACTCTTCAGTAGATATTTTCCCAAACATATTGCTGATTTCAGATTCAGTCAAGCAAACATTGAAAAGTAAAAATAGCATGTATGAAAAGGGATTTAAATATTTCCATTTATTTTACACAGTTCACTTAGAATTATTTGATACAGCAAGGGGATATTGCAAGACGTTTTCAACCAGCAAGGGGAGTCCGTGTAAATAATGGAACCAATGCCATATTAACAAAACTGATTTAATGTGACCTCGAGCCCAACATTTCTCCTCTTGTAAATGTGCATGCAAGATCAGCAAACCATAAATACTCTATGAATATCATAGAAACCCCCCTTTAAAACTGGTTGCTCAAATCACAAGCCAACATTAGCACCCCAAATCGCAACCTCCTAATGCTTAGGTCCACTCCCTCCACATATTTAAGGGAAAATGTGTGTGAGGCTGGGTTTAGTAGGGTGTACATGTTACAAGTTTATGTTTCAGCTCTGTCATTCCTTCAAACACATCTTAAACAGACCCATGCCAACCAGCCAAGAACCTGATCTTATCATTTTTGGGTTGGAGCAGGAAGTGATAGCAGTAACCTGTTAACTTCTCTAAGCTGAGCATCTAGTGTCTCTGTGGTTAGGGCGAGCTCTCCAAGTTGAGTCTGTAGGTTGGTGATGGTCTCTGCTTGTTCTTCTTCTTTGCGTCGAGAGTTTGCAGCCTGCCTGCTGTACTCTAGCACCATACAGCCTCCACCAATTAAAAAGATGATTGCCTCTCCTAGCAGCTCTGCTCCAAGCTCAGCTGCTGACTCCTCATTCAGGGGCTTGACGGTGGCCCCCTGAAACCCCATGATCCGCATCTTAGTTCGCATCTCAATCCAGTGGTAAACTGTACAGAAACAGAGCATGCAACGATTATGGCAAATGTCTAGTTGCACTTTTAAGATGGGGTGTGGTCATACAACATTTGCTTTACCTTGCATTTATTTATTAGACATTTAGATTTAGGATAACTAAACAAATGCAAACATGTCTAACATGCCACAATACAAATATCATAGACAAAAAATGTCAGAACAGTCAGAATCCAGTGTAAAATAAACTGGTAAGCAAGTTTAACTCAACAGCATCGTAGCCTAACACCAACAATGTAGCCTGACGTGATTATTGCTTGCTACATGGAGCGCAGAAGCAAAGGTTCACTCACGCTCAATGACATACGAGTCCCTCCCTCCCTGACTAAACCTTGACACAATTGGTCAACGTACATCATTCAGTAACAACGATTGGCTAAGCATTTAAAACGTGAATTTAATTGGTTAAATAGGATGATAACACCCGTTCACTTCATTCAACCTCTGAGACTAAATTCGAACATTCTATCTTAACTACTTACTCTGTGCCGGTGGAAGACATACGTAATTCTTGAAGAATTCGCTTCTACGTGCCCCTGCTTTTATTCTATTCGCCACAGGTTTGCTCAATTGCCGTACTCCCAGATAGAGGAGCTTTGCGATAGGGAAGGCACCAACAACCATTTTAGCGGAAATGCTTGACAGAAGGGCGGAATTACGGAGACGTCACACGCACAGCCTATCGTGGACCACGTCTTTTCAATATCCAAGTCCGGTTGTGCGTCCGTGTAGTTCTGTGAGTCTGTCACGCGGCGGTGCAAAAACTAAACAACGACTAAAATGAGATTAAATACACATTAAACGTTTTATTATTCAATTACTCGTATTCCGATTCTAAAAAATATATGATTAAGACTAATATGCTAGAGAATAAATATAAATGTGTATAGAGAATGATATTGCAATTCACAAAATGCATACATTGCTATGGATATTGTGGGTAGTCTACTATATCTTCAAGCTGTCAGTGTAGGCTACGCTATTGAATATGTTAAAGTTAAATTACTCGAGTCAGAGTCGAATCACCCTAGCTGATAATAACAATGATCAGTGCTATCAGCAAGGGTTTACCCGAGCCAGCTGTTCTAACAGCTGGCTCGGGTTACACAGCCATGTGGCTACCAACACGGCAGACTGTGGGCTGGACTTAAATCCAAGATAACTCCACTCGGTACGCAGCTATGACAAATCTCTGGAGCTACCCCCACAAAGACGAATTTATAGAGATCTCGAAGAAGAGAACTTCACCTTTCTTGCGTTATTCTGAACTTAAGTAGCATACAAAGCTATCAGTTTTGGGTAAGTAATACGCCTTTTAATGTAGGCAGTTTATACTGAATTTAAGGGGAACCTCAATCGTCGTTGTTCCGTTCTGGCAAACGTTATTTAGCTAATGCGATAGCCCTTGCCAAAACCTGCTTCTTCTGATAGGCTATGCTGAATTGATTTAATTTTACGATTCTATATCTACGTTTCTAGTTATCGTACATGTAAGATAACCAATACGAGGAGGAGCTTGGAGAGTTCACATGTAATGAAAATCACGTCGTATTGGCAAGGTCAAATTATTAGCCTACAGCTATTTTGAAATGTATTGATGCAAATGCAGCACCCTAACCTAGCAACAAAAAGCTGCCTGGGTTAGTGTACGAGAGACAGACAAACATATTACCTAAATAATTTAATGAGCCAGCATTTAGACAGTACGAGAAGTCCGTTTGCATAAGGCCAGACTTAAGTTGCACATATCCATACCTTGTTAATTATGTGTTAGAGAAAACCAGCTAAGCAGCATTGAGCATTGCTTGCTGCAACCTGTACATTGCAGTTGTATTTGTCACTTTCGCTAGAACACATAATAGACCCTACTCTGCTGTTTCACACACACACACACACACACACACATGCACACAAACTCAAATATACACGACACGTGTCAGTCTATTGACCTCCCTTGCGCAATGTACAGCCAGTAGGGTCAGCTCGTGCCTTTTCAACAATCTCAGTGTGTTATGTTGTGTAGTGTACCACTGAGACATTCTTTAGTTACATGGTGTGGTGCTGTGGAAGTGCAGAAGATTTTTTACATAGTGTGAAAACGCCGATGGGCCCGCAGCTCCTTTAGCAAATGTAACACTTAACTATTTGTGCGTGCGTGTGTGTGTGGGGATGTCCATCACAATTTGTGTTTTTAAGCAAAGCTTTATAATATTGACTAACGTCCTGGGAAGATGTGTGAAAGCAACAAGGGTGGAGTTGATATTTTATATTGAGGTGGGATTGTAGTTAAATTATAATAAAGTATTTTAATGGATGGGATTCACACATTACTTGCCAAACTAGATTACAGTGTTGACTACATTATTTTGATAGTATTTAAGATTTAACATCATTGTCTGGAGTAAGGGCATAAAGTTTATTGAAAACATTTTGTTTTAACATCATTGTCTGGAGTAAGAACATAAAGTTTATTAGAAAACATTTTGTTTTAACAATATTGTCTGGTGTAAGGGCATAACGTTGTTTTTAAAACATTTTGTTGACAGCGGAGAAGGAAACGCACTATTCATATTTTTTCTCCCAGAGGACTGACTATTGCTTCCTGGCATGCCCCACCTGCACACAACACATTATCTATTTTCTTTAACCTCTTGCCACAATCTGGACATAGGCTTACTTGCTAAAATCCTATTTCAAATTATTCCCATCTCAAGATAGTGATGAGCTAGAGTTTCACAAAGTGCAAGCATTGCTATGGATATTGTGGGTAATCTACTATATCTTCAATCTGAGTTAAATCAAATGTTTATTATTATTATTATTATTATTATTATTATTATATTATATTATATTATATAAATAGGTCATGCATTTTATGAGTACCCTTTTAAGAATCCACGTCTGCTCTTTCAAATCATACGACTCACATTGTGTTTGAACAATCAAAGAAGCTTGTAATAAATTGTGTTTTAATAACTGTTAATAAAACAAACTCAACTCTGGGGAGCTGTGAGACATTATTTTATGCATCTGCATAAACTACAGCTAGACAGGAGCCCCAGATGGGTCAGAATGCATACAAATGCAACACAGGGCTTTAGTATATTGCATTGTTGTTTATTGGCCAAGTTTCCAAGTATCAGCATAATATAAGGATAGAAAATGGGAACAGGGGGTATTAGGAAACAGGAGAGGCCAGAAATGAATGGAGGCATTGAGGAGTGCAACAGAAACCAGACAAACATTCAGTCAGCCTTGTGGGGTTGTGATTCATTGGTGAAGACCATTGGGGATGAGAGGGACAATGGGAGGGGCAGTGTATAGTCGTGGCCAGACACACCCTGGCATTCTGCTGAGCATAATGATTATAGTCTGTAGTCCTTCACCTACTAAACTCATATAAGTAACACTTTGTCCCAATAGTGTTCAAGCTCCAAACGGTCCAATCCATACATCGGATTAGCCAATGTACTGCTGTCTAGTATTCCTCCAGGCATTTAAACAGTTTTTTTACAAAAACACTGCTAACAAGGCATTCACTTTTTATGGAGCACAGTAACTAGCAAGGATTAAATGGCTACACTTGCAGTATACAGCATGTCCATAATATACAAATTAGCTTCCTGGATATAGCAAGACAATTATAACAAAAACAATAATGAAAATGTATCTAACCACTTTTGGAAAAAAGTAAAATTTCAATACATTTTCAGACTCCGTGGACACATGTCAGGGGTCTTGAGCCTTTAGAATGACTAAGCAAATTCACATATTCTGAGAAAGGACATTGAACTATTTACCATGTACAATGTATAATTAATTCCCATAGCTAGGTGTTGGGCAATGAGTTGCACATCAGTAATTCAACACAGCCAGCAAATGAAAGTGTGGAAGTCCCACACAGCATTCATAGGAAGGGAGAGGTTATCAAAGAGGAAAGGGGTGGGGTCATTGAATTCCTGAGAGAGAGTGGTAGCAATTGTCAGTAAAAAGCCAGTTTTGGACTTGGTGTGAGTCACTGAGAGAGAGCATTTCTTGTACGCCATTCACTTGACAACAGATAACCTTATCAGGACATCCCAGGCCATGGTTGAATGCCTCACATGGTTTGGAATGCCTTGCCTGCACCCTACCAAGCCTTCCAAATAGTACACTGCATGCAACCAGCCGATCAGTGGCCTTGTGGGTACTGAGAAGACTTTAAAACACTAAATATTTCATAGATTGGGAGAGAGGCACTGCGATAGGCTTTCTGTACTCCTTACATTAACGGGCTTCTTCTCACAATGTTGTTTTGCACAGCCTCTTTGCATAAAGGCTTGCATATTGTCTGGAAGCTGTTGCGTCACTACACTATGGGTGTGTGATGCTGAATAACCTTTAGCTGGTCAGCCATTAATGACCTTAGATATGGCTGTTATGTTCCTGTGCAACCTGTCTATTATTAGACTATTGCATGTGCCTTTGTTTTGGCCAGACATTTATCCAACTCACATGTGCCCACTTTCTGAATTTGGTGTATCTGAAGATACACTAAGTATCTACAATAGTGGCAACATTGATTTCTTCCCAAATGTGTACGCATTTTAAGAAAGAAGAGGGATGATGGTGTTCAAAGCATCTATGTAGGCATGTTGAATCATAATCATTTATTGTCTTTGTATGGTGACACTATACAAAGATTTGTTTTGGCAGTTGCCCAGATACAATGAGAAGGAAAATTATCTTCGGTGTTGTGGAACACTTTGCATTGGGACTTGAAAATTAGACTTTAAATAAAAAATATAAAGGTTTGTCATTGACTGACATGTCATAAGGAACTATCATTCTTAAAAACAAGAAATAACTGAATTCTACTCTCAAGAGCTGGAGGAAGGAAAGGGGGAACAGGAAAACAACATATTGACCCTTTTTGCTTAAGATGAGAGAATGAGCTTGGAGCCTCCAGTCTGGAATAACTCACTTGTTGACTCTGAGTTGTCTAAATGATTGCTACATAGTTTGCTATGTAGGCACGCAGCACCTGTGGAGCTGTCTGTCTGACATTGGCCTTTCAAGAGGCTAGTCATGTATGACCATGAGCTGGAGGAACACCTGCTTTATGGCGTGAGTTGGCACCAGGAGCAGACTGATGTGTCAAGAGGACCAGAATGTGACAAAACGTTTTCTCGTTAAACCGCAACATGCTGTGAGACTCTAGTGGAGCACCCCGAGGGAGGAGCAAGAACAAGCGAACAGTGAGAGGGAGGTCTGCATTCACAACACAGATAATCTGGCAACATTTAATTGGATTGTGTCAAACTTGAGTCATATGCTGTCTCAAATGGAATTAATGAAACTCTGAAGGCAAGAGCTGTTTAAATGTCAAACTTTGACCCGGTGTGTTTTATGAATAGAAAACATTGGCAGTAGAATGCAGTAGATAGATGTCTTTAGTGCCTAAGGCAGAGGAATGCATGTATGCAATGACTGTGAAACCCTGTGTGTGAAACACTGTATTGTTGTCTGGAATCAACAGATCGATTCCAGATCAACAATACATGTTCCCGTCACGATCGGTTACTTTTATAGTTGTATTCTGTCGTTTATCCATATTTCTCACAGAAAAGGTGTCTACTACACCCAGACTCACTGTAACCTAGTCATTGGCCCTTTGAAGGAAGGAGCAAAGGGTTGCAGAACACACCACCTCCCCTGCTCCTCCTTGTGTGTTTCAGTGTCAAGCTTATCCTAGCTGTTGTAATGTTTCCGTTGATTCATGTTTAGGTAGCACTTGTTGCTTGATCTTCTCGTGAGTATTCGTGTACGGTTGATGTCGGTTTCTTTTGTCATGCATACTTACATCATGATACTGCAGTATAAACTCCTGTCTGCTGCTTGGCTGTTCAGGGGGGTTAAAGCATTGTTAGATCACTCATATGCTGTGAGAAGCCCCCTTGAAAATAGCTATAGCTATAGAGACCTAAAGCCTTAAGTGGCCATTCGAGGAACTGCAGGCTTTGGCACGTTGGCGTTATATTTATTTCTCAGCACGAGGTTCCCGCTTTGTGTGAATGTAATCCTTTCACTGTAGCAATTTGAGCTGCAATTCTTGCATGAAGCCGGGTGTTCTACAAATGAAGTGTTTTATCATAATTGTCTGTGTGTTCTCAGGCTGGATAGTTGGCCGTCACAGCCATGAGCTCCCAGGCGGGCTACAGCAGCAGTGTGCTGTGTGAGTGCTTCCTGCTTGTTTTTAGCAATGTGATCGTATTTCTTTTACCCATTGAAATAAGCTGTTTTGTCTGTAATGCCTGTGTTGTTGTTTCCCTCCAGTCCAGTCCATCAATGATGACCTTACTGCATCCCTATCAACAGCAGATGAGCTCTCCAAGGAGTTCAGCTCTCTCATGCAGGTTGCTTCTGGCAATCCCCAGCAGTCTTGGTCTCAGGTACTTGGACAAACGCAGTTGGCACATGCAAATGCACGTTTACATGCGGTATATGCATGCATATAGAGACAGTATATGTAGCTTTTGTATTATTTTCTGATCTCTTTTCAGTCGATTAAAAGTTAAGTTAGCAAATTGTTTGCAAAATGTTCAAATTTGAAGCTAAATATAAACAATTTATTGCAGTTTTATGCAAATGTTTATGTATATTGCAAAAATAAAATAAATACACATATTTGCATAAATATGGCATTTTTTGTCTGAAGATTGTTTTTTTTTTTGTTATCTCTATTGCTAAACAGTCTTTTGTGTGGGTGTTTTTTCAAAACACGCCCTGATTTAACAGAATGTGAACAGATTAACGATAGTCTTAAACCAGAATGACTTGGGCCTATATCTGTTTGACACAGAGAAAGGCTTTTTTTTTTTTTTTTGTTCAAAGACGCTTTCCGCTCTCTTCAGACAAGATAACTGGAAAACATTTCTGGGCCCTAATTTAACTATTTATACTGTAGGCATATAGTTAAGGTCAGTGACCGGTTGTGTGTTTGTGTGTTCGTGTGAGCATGAACATATGTCTACCATTCCATTTCTTTCCTGGTGCTCGTATCATCGTCCCTGTCTTGACCCACCATCTCCCTTTTAGACCAGCTCTGTGATTCCCAGAGAGAAGCCTCAACCTCTCAGGACCTCCTCCATGGCCTCCTCCACCACGTCCAGGTCCTCCGGTGGCAGCGATGTCACCAACTCCAGCTCCATGCCGTACATCCTGACCCCCACAGCCCAGCGGCCCCTCGACTCCATCACCTCCCCAGTCTTACCTTCACAAACGTTCGCCCCTCCGCAGGTTCACAAGGAGCCCCACATGAGCTCTGACGGCTACACTTACAGGCAGGTGAGCCCCTCCCACTCCCCACACACGCAGAGGCGCCAGTCCCCGTCTCGGTACGACAGGAGCTCCGTGAGCTACATGGAACAGAGCCTCAGTACAAGCGCAAGTCCCACGGTCACTACCTTTGACCAGGTGCTTCGTCCTGGACCGTTCTACCCAGCGGCCAGCATGCTGTCCCACTACGACGGCATGCAGATAGGCCGGAGGTCCCCGCTGGCAGACAGGAGCCCCTCCCCTCGCCCTGTGTCCAGCACTCTGCCCAGAAACTTTGTTGCTTACATGCCAGCTGGTACGTGGCTGTGGTGTAGCTCTGTGTGCAACAAACGCCTTCTTGATTCTGATTTTGCTTATTTTACACAGTTGCCTACCCTTAGGTGTACCCTTAAGTGTACCCTTAAGTACAAAGTACTTGCTGTACACTGAAATGTAGCCTAGGTACAGACCTATCGCTGCATGCAACGCCAGCAAGCCCAAATGGCAGCTAGAGCAGAGTTGTTGAAGACATATCACGTATGCAAATGCGGTATGATGATTTTGCTTGGTTTCTGTAAAATAATAATGATGCCCTTGCAATGGTAAAAACAACTGGACATGCCCATAGAAATGTAGCTTTGGTGTGTTAGCTACTCACACCTTTGCTCTGTGGAGATTATGCCAATTTCAGGGCAAACAGGCTATAAATGAGACAGTTAGCAAACAGTTGAGTCACATGTATGTTTGTCAAGCGGTATTTCTACTATAGCAGTTAGCAGACATTGGCTCATTCTCTCTTCCCCTCTCCCTGTCTCGCCTATGTTCAGACGAGGGCGTGCAGAGGCAAAAAGGCAAGTGGAATGAAACAGATCTGGACGCGTCTTATGAACGAAAAGCTCACCACACCTACGACAGTAAGTTGCCATGGCCTGAGCTTGTTTACATTCAGCGCATGCAGAGGGGAGGAGTACATTGTATGTTAAACTGTGTGAAGTGTTTGATCCTTAGCCTCAGCTAAATGCTCTAGGCTCTGTGGCCTCAGTGTGCAGTGTGGGATTTTTGTCAAATCTAATTCCTGATTCTGTAGAGAAAGAATGGCTGAGACCTTCAGTACCAAACAGCAGCTGGAGAGAGTCTAACCTAGATGGTCCTCCCTCTTCCCATAATGTCAAGAAGGTCAGTGTGCTGACTGTTTACATCATGATTACACAATCTTTCACCTCGTCATTTTACATTCTTATCACCATCTACCTAATTTCACAGCAATTACTAGTTTACACACTTTTCAGTCCCGGAAACCATGCTTACCCTGAAGTACAGCCAGCACATTAGCATAGCATAGCACTGTTTGTGCTTGATACTGTACGTTTAGATAACAGCATGGCATGTTAGTTAGCATTGCTAGCGTTGACACATCAGCACTTAGAAACGATAATATTTTATTGATCTCATCTATTTTGCAGGACTCCCTCCCCCGCTTTCCCCAAGCCTCCCACGGATCCCTCCCCCGCAATTGCCGAATATCTGTTCCTCCAGACAGCGCCACCCCGCAGCCAATCATCTCCCGCATCTCCATCCCGCCGGTCAACACGAGACCCAGCCAGCGGCGGCCCATCCCCCTGTCGGTCATCATGCGTCTCCAGAACCCCCGCTGGGCCTCGGCCCCTGTGCACTACCCCGGCCCACTGGGCAGCGTGGGGCGGGGGGACATGCCGCCCTACCAGCCACCCATGCCCCTGCCAAGAGAGTTTCATCCCCAGCCGCCGCCACAGGCCCCTTCCCCTGAGCTGAGGCAGCCCGCCTTCTACAGCGACGGTGTGGCAGCATGCTCCCTCCAGACGCACACACTCTCCTGCACTCTCGTTCTAGTTGCATGACGCATTGGCCTTTCTCCACAGCACTGAACCCGGGGGACATAGACGCAGAGTTAGAGGGGCTCGCGCGCGGCTTGCCCGTGATTTCTAAGACCCCCGGCGCATCTGAGACAGACAGAGAGGCCCCCCAGGAGCCTGCCGCAGCCCCCCGGCCCCTCAGCCCCACCAGGCTACAGCCAGTGGTGGCCCCAGAGGCCCAGAGCCAGGTGATCCCAGACCTGGAGGAGCTGCTCCGCGTGCGGGCAGAGATCCCCCGGGCCCTGAAGAGGCGGGGCTCCGTGGACCAGTCGCAGCCGCAGAAGAAGGCCTCCCTATACGAGCCCAACCAGTACAAGAACCTCATCAACAACCTGTTCCGCAGGAAGGGCCTCCGCCACAAGGGAGAGCAAGAGAGTGAGAACGGCAGCTCCTCGGAAGGAGAGGACAGCCCTGCCCTCCCCCCTCCTGCCAGCCCACTGGTGAACTCTACAATGATCCCTCAGGTCATTACTGTTCTCTCCACATCATTCCTTGTCCGACATTCGATGTTTTCAGCATGAATGCAAAAACCTACATTATATAAAATATAAAGTGGCAGATATATTTTTTATGTGTTGCTTTTAGTTTTACTGTACATTTACTGTGCACATGCTTTATTCAGCAGCTTTCTGTGTACCTCCTTTCTATGTGAAGATATCTTGTAAAACATGCGGTAATATCATGTTGTATTCACTCATTTATTTGTCCCTTCAGAGCTACCATTCCATTCTTCGGCGGTCAAGTCGGCAGCATAAGAACTCTGGTCGACGGGCTCGGCTTAGTCCTCTGGTTTTGTTGTTGGACGGATCCCTGGTTGGAGAGATGGACACAGTAAAGCGGGCTGTGCAGGAGGTGTGTGTGTGTGTGTGTGTGTGCGTGTGTGCGTGCGTGCGTGCGTGCGTGCGTGCGTGTGTAAAGTAGTGCTTAATACCTTGTCTATAAGTTCTGTAAGTTCCTTACACGGATCGGGACACTTCAATGGGAGGGAGTGGGATTTCTGCTCTTGTTAATTTATGATCTAGTTTTAAGTATTCACTCAAATAAATACAAATACATGCATTTGTCATGGTGGTTTATATTATACATGGTATTTTTATGATTGATTCTATTACAGAAGTGGTTTGTATTATAACAAGCAATCTACAAACTACAAAACAAAAGATTGTGAATATAAAACTGAATTCATACAAGGTTTTAAGCAATATAAACCAATGTTAATGAACATTGTTACATTTTTTTCATAGATAAGTGACGCCAGCCAGGCCAATGATGAGGGCATCACTGCCCTTCATAATGCCATTTGTGGGGGGCACTACAAAGTGGTGGACTTCCTGGTCTCCATTGGAGCCAACGTCAGTGCCCCAGACAGCCACGGCTGGTAAAGACATTTCCTATAATGTTTGTTCTTATCAACCTTCATCGAAAATCAAATATTGTAACTATGATTTTTTTAATTTCATAGTCATGAAAACAATGTTTTTGATAGGTCTACATCCTTATTGTGCTTGATTTCCGGTGACAAACTTGAATACGTGACTTGTGATGACAAGGCATAATTACTCCTTATTCTAAACTGGAAGTAGAATATTACAGCAATTGAAAGTAGCATTACACTTGACACTGACATGTTGCCTCTTATCCACTGTAAACTCACGCATCATTTGAATTCATTTGGGTGATAAACATCATGGACCTGTCTAGGTGTGTATGCTTTGTATTGAAATCTTCCTTACTCTCATGTCAGTTTTGTTACACTGCCCACCTTAATCTAAGAAAGGTATAATCGTCCAACTGTCAACACCGACCTGGGTTTACAGGGTCTTTCTCAATAGAAAGGCAGTGAAAGCAAAATGTGTCATGGGACACGCTGAGTCTAATGATGATGAACTTCTATGGGCCACACCTACACCAGCTGATTAGACCAAATGGTTAGGCAGAGCTATGTTCTGAAAAGTTATCAAGATAACTCAAAGTATCACTCAAAAAAGTTAGTTTGTTTCATGGCTTTTTTATATTGTTAAAGCACACTTTAGATCATAGCCACTGTATTTATTTTTGTAAAGGTAAATGGTAAAACTGTTGTTGAAAAGCACTTTTTCACAGGGATAAACATTATTTATATCTATTGCCGGTTAACCTGTATTTGACGTGGTTTGACGTTATAATGCAACAAATGCATATTATACAGAAAATCCACATTCTCATAACACCTGTGTACCGGGACTTCACAGATGAATAAACAGTGCCTTGGTACATATTAGTAAACAACCAACAACCGTACACAATATGTATCATTGTGAATTGGACATTTTAACATTTTGTGCTGTACTATAGCGTGTTATGCTTTATTACATTATAAATGTGTTCCATTTCCCATAAGTGAAAAACAGGAAGCTGACCTGTACTTCCCCATTCTAATATCCACCTGGGAAGTGGCTTGAAGAGTACTTGCACCAACTTGGGTTTTTTGGAGCCGTAAGCTAAATAATAGGGGTTAACTATGATTAGACATCACTGCTGGTGTTAATATTGACATAATTCCCATTTTGATACCAATCAGGATTTTATGGGTTGAAATTGGCTCCTCACGTGATATCCATTTAAAATTGCCCATTGTCCTTGCTGGCTTACGAGCATACCTTTGGTCCATGCACGCGTCATCAAATTAAAATGTTAATGTTAATGAACCCCCCCTCTCAGCC
>JAODLL010000005.1:68188-84724 GCA_026546735.1 Forbesichthys agassizii | reverse complement strand
CACACACACACACACACACACACCGGCTTTGTGTTTATGGCTTTAGAATAGGGATATATTGCTCTGAGCTGGCAGGGTTTGGATTGTCACACACACACACACACACACACACACACACACACACACACACACACACACACGCACACACACACACACACACACCCAAGAAGCGTCCTGGTCCATAATCTCATAGAGATTGAAATTCATGTGGATATATCACACTCAGATATGCATTGCACACGCACCCCCACGCACACTCACAAAACACACATGCACTAAACTAAACCGCTGGGAGTGACATCCAGCTCAAGCGAGGACTTGAACTCTCAACCCTGCTGCCACTCCACTTGACTGTTAGTTGAGGCACTCTGTGAATAGTGTGTGTATACATTATAAAGAGCATAGGGGCTCTAGTGTCCGTACGGCGCAAGGCCGTCGGTAGTGCTAAGATAGACATAGTACCAAAACGTTGACAAAACGCTCGCCGTGACATCGCAGTGTTAGCTGGTTTTGTTGCACACAACGTATTGCGTTTGCATCTCCGCCTGGTCAAACCACGTCTCAGCTCGGACACGGGCGTTGCTTTTTCTGAGCTGTAGGCAAAGGTACACTAAGCACAGACCTATCCAAAATTACACATGCCACTTTTGTGTATGTTATGTTGGCTTAATGATTACTGTCCGTAACCTGTGTGGTTTATCAGAGGTGACCGATTCTGCATCGCTGAACAAGGTTTATTTCTGCGAGAAGCGTTCCTGTCAAGACAGTCAAAACTTTTGCCGTTCATTACAAAATTGGCAGTTTGCCTTGACAGAGAACGCACTTCTTTGATAAGAGCTCATTTGATTGGCTGTAATGGAAGACCCTTCCCCCAACCGCTCTTTCTGATCCTGTATTTATTCTAATCCATTCTATCGATTACTAGCCTAGATCCGCCCAACTATTGTTTTCAGCAACATTTTCGCTGAGATTATAGTGTGGAAACCCTGGTCGCTTTAGTGTTTCACAGCCACCTGATTGGTGGATAATCCATCGGCCAGTGGGGGTGGCTAAATACATTATGATGATGTTGAAGTCAACTGATTGTTTCTAAATGGTGTTAGAGCTACTGTAACTAAAGTGTTACAAACAGTTGTAGCAGCGCCGATTGGTTAAACACTGTCCAATAGTTTCAAGCTGAGCCAGAGGTCTATGTGCATTAGGAGGCAATGTCTGCAAACCCTTCCTAATGGTGCGTATTCACAATAATTCATTCAAAATAAATGTTGGGCCTGGTTACACTGGGCTACCCAATTTCCACAACATGTGCCTAAATGAGCAAAAACTTAATGGGAAAGCTAGGGTCCTTTTTTTAGGTCTTAATTATGCCACCACTGGAGAGGGTGGGAAACGCTAGCTATGTCAAAGCGGTAGCAGTGTCCAGATTTAAGGACCAGAGAGCTTTGTGGAAGGAGCAGTGACTCCTGACAAGGGAGTAGAGGCTTCTTCTTCTATGGTGAAGCTCACGTTCAACCTCTTGTGAATAGCTTCTACACTTGACACACGTTTCCGGGTGCACAGCAGAGCTGTCTGAATTATCAGGGTTTCAGAACATACATATATGAGCCTATGGTTTAGCTTTGTGGAAGTGCAGGGGGTGTTAATAAGGTTTTATGTCTCTTCTGACCAAGGAGTTTTTATCTTATGCTGAGGAAAGCAGTAATACTCTTCGGTCCTCTCGACTATTGTACATATTATAGTTTAAGGACTAATGTCATGAGGTTTACTATAATCCGATTGCAAAGAATAATTTGTAATCGGTTATATGTACCTTTAGCAATTATTTTAAAATGTTAATGTAAGTTATCATTGAAAAGGTAGTGCTATGAATATGATGTCCTACTGAAATGGTTGTAGATTACAGTACTGATGAATAGGAAATGGAATTAACTGAATTTAGTTTAGTTTAATTTAGTTCTGCGTTGAATAGAGAGCCTGAATCACTTCGAAAGCTATAATTCACTGAGCACACAATACTAATTATTACTTTATAGTTTTACAACAAACTGCTAAATTTTTCAACAATTACTTTTTAAATAGACACACGTCATGTGTACTTTGTGATACATTTCAAACGGGATCAACAAATAATTTGATTCTAGCTGTACTAGCTGACTACCATACATATTTTTTCCAAACTAAGGTCCCATAATGTGGAATTTACTTAGGCTCTCTTTAGTCATCCAAATGCAGTCCTTATCTCAACGTGAATTACTTGTTTTTGAAGTCAGAATCCTCTTCATATTGAGTGCATTGAGTGCAAAAATCTAAATAACATGTACCTTAAGGTATATTACTAGACGATAATAGATGATACATTATGCTAAATCAGTTATCAACACTATCAAACCATGTTGTGCTGGTATGGTGATAAAGGTTAGATGGTCCAATGTCCAACTTTTTTTTCAGTCTATACAAGAAATATTATGGAGCTGAAAGAAATATGTTAGTATCGTGAATGTATTGGGTTTACATGGCTAGTATCCTGTTACTCTGGCATTGTCATGACAGACTAATCCATTATTGTGGCATTTATTACTAATAATTTCTGGTCGTGAGAGAAGCATGGTTGTGCATGGTTGACTGATAAATATGCATGGGTGTTCTACATTACAAGACCAGGTTCAAATTGAAATATCTAATTTAAGATCAACCAATACATAACATTTACCAGTCTACACCATACGGTAATTATTATGCCACAGGAGTATCATTCTACCTATCCAATGCCTTACAAATGTTCTAACATTCAAGCTTCCAATGCAAACTCTTTTGACTTTTGCTTGATTACACCTTTTCCCCCGAAGTCACAATGAATCAAATTAATGCATGAGGTAGTTCTTGAACAGTACAAGTGAATTGCTCTTGCAGGATGGATGACTGGTAGACATGCTAACTAAAAACTAATGCTGAAATTGAAACGATAGGAACATTGTTTATACGATCGCCTAATGACACTGTAAACAGGTATATTCCAATTAATATTATAGATCATCAGTATACACATTATTATTGCAAACACATATTGTATCTAATCAAACCGAGAGAGAGAGTACCTCAAAGCATTACATAATTCAGACATGGTTAAGATGTTTAGTTGTTCTACAGACCAAACCTCGAGAATGGGGAACAAATGTGACTTCACCCTTGAAATGGTTGTCAGCGCATGTCATTGTCACCGAACAGTCTATAGTTTACAGAGAACAGTAGAACATGTAGAACACCACCTCGACACACCACAGAATTGGATGGGATATTAGCAGCAGCAACAGATGTACCAACCAGTGAGATACATTGTAAACATGTATATATACAAAAAATGCATAATGCTACATACATAAAAACATGCCTGTGTGTTGATCATTTGACATGTGTTTACAATAACTTAAGGCATATCAATATTAGATTGGGTGATTTTGCATATTAACAGTTAATGGCAAGTATAAAACCACATCGAAGCTTTCTCAAGCTTTGAAAGGCATTGATGGGAAGTTTGTCCCATGTCTCATCAACAAGAACACTCACTCACTTTTTTGTTTATTGGAAACCTTGCTGACTGTGTATTTGTGTAAGAAATCTTAATTTACAAATAAGTGTTATACATGTATATATATTACTATTATTATACAATGAGATCAGAAGGATTCAATAAGTTTAAAATTAGCATTATGTACTTTGTAAACTTTCTAAACCAATTTTGTATTTTTTCCTTACATATATACAGTACCTGAGGTGAATTTTTTTTATTTCTAAACGATGTTTAGAATAGTTATAACATTGGTAGAGATTAGTGTATTAAATAAATACTGAGTTAGTTGTATTATGATTTTTTTGATAAAATTTACATATGAACAAATGTACCCCTTAAACTGGTCAGTGTACAGGACAACAGGACATAATGCCATCTAATATTGTATTAATTTTTCTGCTAACTTGTTTGTCTGTGTTACAAAAGCTTATGTATATTTCTTTAAATTATTTAGATTCTTTTATTTTTTCTATTTGCAAACAAATAATCTATTTGTTTATGTATAGATTAGGTGGACTGAAAGCCCATGAGTTTTTACTGTTTTTTACCATTTACTGTTTAGTTCAGGGAGTGTGGTTTCATTGTGCAATATAAAAATACATCTTATTTTGCTAATGTATTTGATGAGAGGTAAAGTTACATTTGAACAAATAACATATTTTTCCTGCAGTATTTCATGCACCATCTGCCAATGTAATTATTTATTTATTTATTTATTTATTTGATTATCTTGAAAGATTAGTTTTGTGAGTGTAAAATGCATGTTTACATATTTGAAACAGTGCTGAACATTGCCAGTATAATTGTTAGGCCTGTGGTCGTTCTAAATAAGATATAATGTATGTCGACATTATTGGCGTACTAGCTGGTAATACTAATTTAACTGTAGTACTTTAGGATACTGGATGGACGTATAGATTACACATAATACAGACAGGTTCCCTGAGATTCTGCATAATCTGAGTAACCTGATCATCCACAACGATGGGTACAAAATGTAAGTAAATGTATCTGAGAACGAGAACACCCAGATGAGCTCAGTATATGAGACTTAAGATTGGCTCCGTACCCAAAATGAAACTGTAGTGTCCAGAAAATTGTTTTGATAAACTCCTGTACTAAACATCAGGCTTTGCTGTTGTGTATATGTGATGTCTTTCTGCTCCTAATGTGTAGCGTTTGTGTTCCCTGAAGATGCATGAATTTTACCAGCATGATCTGTCATGGACTCTTATTGGTACATGTTACTGGGGCAATTCCCACTGTCGAATTACACAAATCTGATGACGTTGTGTAACCCAACACAAGCAAGTGCCACATGCAGTCATTGGGTTTGGTGTAACGTTCATCTGCTGTGAGAACAGCATGTTCAAACCAGTACTGTCCCAGTTGCCATTATTTTGTTTGTAGATGTAGACTATTACATTTCTACCAGTGTTGGTGTCTCTCTCGTCAACTGTTTTCATGTCTCCAAGTCTCGCTCTTTCACTTTGTCTTTGTAGTTTTGTGTGATGAAATGTGTGTTTGCCTGAACCTTTTGTATTGAAGAAGACAAAAAAAGGAAAAAAAAGTTATTATGAAATTATGTGATAGAGATACAGTATACTTGTATTCCATAGTGTCATAAGTTATGAGAAGTATGGGGAAAATGTGCTTACCCTATTCTTGAGAACATGGCATGAGGTGATGTGTTAGCCCTACTGAAAGTAACTTAAGCTCTTTAACACACCGAAATGTACTATTTCAATAAAGTTTCTTTATTTTCAAGGTGGCTCATTTCATTCTCTGAAAATGTCCCACAAATGAACAAGAATGCATAAAACATGTCAATACCTGTAGTATTTAGATCTGCCTATACTTGTTATTAGTAGTAGTAATAGTTCCAGCAGGTTGGGATGTCTGCATGGTTATGTATTTGTATTTGCATTCATCTGACATCACTGAATCATGCAACCTCCGTGAAGTTGACACTGCATACAACAAGAATGTGAATTAAAGTGTGTTGCATTGTTAGTGCATGCAAAAGAAACGTGTGCTTAAATCATTTCAGGGAAATAACACGTTTACACAGTTACATGTTAAGCCTATGAGCCGTTTGACCCATTCCAGCATTAGAGACAAACAAGTGGACAATGTCATCTGAAAATAAACCTCAAAGCTTATAATCATGAAGCACAAATGTTTGTTTCCATTAGGGGCGACTGCAGAAAGCTTGAGAGTGGATGGTACAATTCCAGCGGATAGGAAAGGGTTAACTAATGATTAAGGGTTAAGGTAAGGGAGATATGAAAATCACGCAGACTGTGATCAGACTGGTGGGCATTGGGTCTAATTGGAAAGTGGATGTTTTGCATTTTAGGATTAGATCTGTATTGATATTCTCAGTATAGAGTGAAGTCAGAGAAACAACTGTTGCTTCTAAGGTGGTCGTGTCGGCTGAGTGTGTGCATGGTGGATGTCCAGTATTTAGGAGTTTAAACACTTGTTGCACAGTTCTGAGGAGGGGTCTGAAGGGAAGCTGTCAGGGGTAAGAAGCAAACGGTTAACTGTAGGAAAAAAGAAGCTTGGAGATGTTTTTACTGTGTATTCCAACAGGTGATCCGGAATTTTTGTAAGCTTGCGAGTGATAAATTGGACCTGTCCTTTTAAATTGACGCTCAAGTCGTCTTCGTTAGGTTTTGACTGGCGAAGTTCTTGTGTACCAGGGAGCAGTGTGGGTAAACGATTGTAAAATGGACTTCATTTATATAGCGCTTTAATCCAAAGTGCTTTACATTATTTGCCTCACATTCACCCATTCACACACTGGTGGCGATGTCAGCCATGCAAGGAGACACCTGACCACTAGGAGCAGTTAGGGTTAGGTGTCTTGCTCAAGGACACACCGACACTTGGTGAGGAGTTAGCGGAGATCGAACCAGCAAGTTCTTGATCACCTATTGCCCTGCTCTACCACTTGCAGTAAAGGAGACTGTGTGTTTTAAGCAGAGCAACGGCATTCAGGGAAGAAGAAAGGCAGTCATCGTAATCAGTAGTAATAGGTGGATTGGGAGTCAAGGATTGGGAGTCAAGGATTGAGTGAGTGTTTATAAAGCCAATGAGATCAGTAGGTGATATCTTTTAAAAAAAAATATATATTTCAGAAGGAAATTATGCAAGGGTTATTTTTCTTAGGTGCAGCGAGTATAGAGTATGTGCCCTTTGTCAAGGCCATCAAGTAGTGAGACCAAATCAGCAGCAAATCTCCAAACTAGCGGTGGCAATTGCAATCTAAATGTATGATAATACACTTTTTTGACAAATTCAACAAACATTTCCTCACATTTCGCTAGTTTAAAAAAGAATATGATACTTATACACAGCCCTGGCTCCGTAAATAGTAACATATATAATGTAAAAAATAGTTGTGGTGGACGCAGAATACTGTCAATACTATATTATCAAGACTATTAAATACAATAATTGTTATGATGTTCTTGAGGTTTGAAACATGAATGTGACTTCTGGTGTTTTTAGCTAATGAATATGATTTTAATATGGAATACATTTTCATATGACAACCCACAGAAATTAATTCATATTTTTTTGTTTAGTTTTTAGTTTTAATGCAGAGAGATCAGGATATATCTGTTAAAGGCAAAGACAAAAACTCCACACCAAATTAAAAAAAAGACCAAGCATTGACATGAAAAATTAATCAGTTTGTCAGGAATTAGTGTCTACTGTAGTGGCCCCCTTCACTGTTTTGTGAAGGATGTCTTATTTCATTGAGATAAAGTGGTGGACTAAGTTATGAGGCATAACTCATAATACAACAAAGAATTATATTAAACCAGTAGAGATGAGAAGCTTGCTTGTGTTTGAACATATTACATCACAGTGAAATTTATCAGGGATAATAACATGTATGTATTAATACAAAAAACATGACTGAAGAACGTCTTATGCCAGTTATGAGAAAAGTCAATGACAATAAACAGTGTTTCTAGATAATTACATTGCTACTATATAGATATACACTAGTAAAGACGTTGGAATGTGACTACATTTTAAGGAACATTAACATTACTACAATGCTCGATTTCACCCACAATAAGGAAAGCGCATTCTGCACAATGAAATACTGGTTCATATATTTACAAGGGCTCTAATCCACCAACTTGACGCAAACGTATGTGTTTTAGAGACATGTTTTTTAAATCATGTTTTGTGCAATTCAGTGCAGTGGTGATGATTTTGGTACAGAAAATGTAACCGAAAGAAACTGAAAGAACTAAAACCTCTGAGATTAATAAATAAAAGAAATACAATGAGAAAGGTAAAGCGAGAGTCTTTGCAGAGAGGAAGCCGTAGTGACACTACTGACACCTGCTGGTGACAGCAGAGATGGCACACCTGCTGCTGACAGAAGAGAGACGGAGAGAGAGAGCAACAATTCAGCGTCACCTACCAAAGATCTAAGTGATTGTTTATTGCTTGTATTGATCGTTTTATGATTATGATCGTTTGTAAGAGGACTTTCCTCCTACTCTTTAAACAAGGCACATACACATACACTCCCTGTAATTACAAGGGGGTTATATGATCCGTGCTAGAGGGCGCTCTACTGATCTGAGGAGGGTATCTCTCATTGGCGCACTGCTGTTTTATGCTACGTGTAAGTGCGCAGGCGCGGACATTAGGCGGTTGCAGCTTGTTCACCGTCGTCTTGGTGGTTAGCTAGGCTGGCTAGCGACATGCGGACATACTAAACCCGAGAGATCGTGAAATACTCGTATATTGTCAGATAATTAGCGCAGTTTAATCGCGACTGAAGTCTCCACTGTGGTCGTAACTGACCGGTACATCGACGGAACTGTGGGCCCAGGTAAATCGATACTGGTAGTAGCGTGTGCGATCGCCATTGTTTATGAGCAGGCCCAAGGCCCGTGATATTATATGTAACGATCTGCTAGTTTTCTTTATTCACGTTTACACTAATTGTTGCTGGCTATCACTTATATTGTATCGCGAATGGAAAAATATTTGTAAGATTTACTTAACCGCGGATATATGCTAGCGGTGCGGTACGTTATTGCGCATTCGTTTTTGCAAAACCTAAAAATAGCGTGGTCATTCAGGCACCGCACTGGCCTCGTACTTGGCACCGTGTAAATACTATAGTGGGCCTGCGTGTCCCTATGTTCAACTGCCGAGCACATAGACGTGTACAGTACGGTAGTCAATACGCTTTAACATTAATATAGTTTCTGTCTGCACACGCCTGTTTAATACCCCTATCTGCTGTCTGTTCTGAAGACGAGTGGCTATGTCGTACTACTCATCTTCACGCAGTTCCTCACGAAGCACTGACTGCAAAGTCTACGTAGGCGACTTGGGTAACGGCGCAGCCAAGGGAGAGTTGGAGCGAGCCTTCAGCTACTACGGCCCGCTGAGAACCGTGTGGGTGGCCAGGAACCCGCCCGGGTTTGCCTTTGTGGAGTACGAGGATCCCAGAGACGCGGAGGACGCGGTGAAAGGCATGGACGGAAAGTGAGTGTATGATGGGTCCACTCGATTATAACGCAGAAGATGTCTTGGACTGCATTACTGAGATTGAGGGCATAAACTGTTAACTATTAACTATAATATGGAACATACAATACCTCTGTAGAGACCTTTGGTCCCATGTTTGCTCTGCAGTCTTTTTGTTTGAGAGCAACTGTATCAAAATAATAGCATGCTATTTAGTGTTTGAGAGAAAATTCCCCCAAAAAAAAATCTTTCGAGAGATTCGAATCTCTCGAAAAGAATTTTTTTTCAGATATTTTCTCTCTGTTGATTCATTTAGTCTTATCCAAGGCATCTTAACAGTAACTACAATGTTATATGGTGCAGGTAATCTGCAGGAATTTTAGCCTATCCTGACTGGATTGCTGTTTGCAGTAAAAAAAAAAATACTAATAAAAAAAAATTATTCTCTGTGAGCAACATTAAACATAGATGCCGCTAACCCAACATGCTTGGCTTGAAAATGGAACCATGTTTTTAGTTCTACAACCTGGCAAGCATGTGCCATGCGTTGCGTGGCACATAACTAGCATCTCGCCGTTGACCCCACAAGCAATCTTGTCTCTCATTGTTTCAGAGTACTGTGTGGCTCCCGTATTCGTGTGGAAATGTCCACCGGCATGTCGAGGAAGGGCCGCGGTCGCCCCAGCAGACGCCATTTTGACCCTAATGACCGGTGCTACCAGTGTGGGGACCGGGGCCACTACGCATACGACTGCTACCGCTTCAACAAGAGGGGCGGAGGGGGAGGCAGACGAAGCAGGTATTGAATGCGTGATGTTACTGCAGTGTGTAGTGGCATCAACACACTTTAGTGGGGAAAACTAGATGAGTGTTTTCACATCATTTAGCGCATGCTTTTATCGAATTAAGTGCATTTTGTCAATAGTTTCATACACCAGTTAGCAGACATTATGTTTGAATATTTACAGCGCAATGGCATCAGAGCTATTTTAGTTGTTAAACACTTTACAACATACATGAGCCATTTACAGTCCTCAAAATAATTGCTTTTTATTGTTTATACCAGGGGATTTTTTTTGTTACATTAGGCTGCGGTCACGCATATGCGAATGGCAAAACTGGGAAGGCGCCGGACTATCGTCTTCCTATGCGACATTCATAATGGAAGCATCCTCCGTGCCACCCTGCCTCACTAATAATACTGCAGTCCTGTGGGGTCAACCACATGTGTGCCCTTTTTGTCGGTTGAGGCTGCGAATTCAACGGTCAAAGATGACCTGTTTTGAACATGAAGCAAATGTTTTATCTGCACCTTCGCTCGTGTTGAATGGGAGGCGAATATACATTTTGCACTCATTTAGTGAAGGTGTGGCTAGGCTGACCGTTGTCTCGTTTCAGGTCCAGGTCCCGTTCCCGGTCTCGCTCTAGGTCCAGGTCTCGTGGACGGCGCTATCGCTCTCGCTCTCGCAGCCGTAGCAACGGGCGGTAAGTTGGCAAATGTTGATGACGATGCACATTTTGTGGCGACCTTGCGTGCTGACCCCTCTGTCTTGTCCCGCCAGCCGCCACCACTCCCCGTCCTACGCGAAACGCAGGAGCAGGTGAGGTTCAGTACTGTGCTCCGACATATTCGCCCTCAGGGCGAGGAGCAGTTTACAGGGGGTGCGTTTGTTTCTCTCCAAATTGGCCTGTGCAGCCCATTGAGACTGTGCTTAAGGGCTATATAAATGACACTGACTTGATTCAGGGAGCGAGTTGTCCACGTGTGTGTCTCTAATGATGCACACCACAGACGATCCCCCTTCACAGACAATATGCAAGCTTTCACACGTGTTGAAGTAGTTCTGCTGGCTAACCCTGGTCTCGATGTTGACAGGTCTGGCTCCCCAGCTCGCTCCAAGTCCAGGACCCCAGTGAGAAGGTGAGTTTGCTCCATGCGTTGCATTGATGTGGCCTCCTCAATACCGGGTCTTCCCACAACCTAAAGACCAAATTATACGTCAACGCGTACGCTGAATTCCCCGCTCAGCGTACGTATGTACGCGCGTTGACTGTGTACGCGTGACAGGCTGATGCCCCTTTAAGTAATAAATATACTGTAGCTTATTCCAGGCATGTTTATGAAGTGTACATTCCTGCATATAAAGAAATGGTTGACCAATCCGCGTGAAGTGTACTTTGAACAGTCTGAGCGCTCATGCAAGTTACGTGAGCCCACGCGCTCCGTAGCATGTGCCTGGCATTAACATGTCCTGTCTTCCTCCCTGTGCCGGCCCAGTCGATCCAGGTCTCGATCCAGGTCGGCCGCCGGGCCCCGGGGGCGCACAGCATCGCGCTCCCGTTCCCGCTCTGCCAGCCACAAAAGGGCCAGGTAAGCCCTTTGACTTTGTCATGCACACACCGCACACTGTGACAGGTGGCCTAGAGCAGGGGTTCTCAAACTTTTCAGCTCGCGACCCCCCGCTATCCCCAGAGGTGGTAAAAGCAGAACAGCCATGATATTATTTGATAGTATGTTAATATAGGCTAGTAGCAGAATACATCAGAGTAATGTATAACCTGTACTGCTGACAATTATGTCTGCCACTTTAAAATGTTGTTTCAATTCTGAAAATCATCTTGTGATTCCCTATTCTGTCTCGCGACCCCCCGGGGGGGGGATTCCCGACCCCCAGTTTGAGAACCCCTGGCCTACAGAATAGAATTTGTGTTCTCGTTGCATTGTCCCTTTAGCTCTTGCTGCATAGCTCTGCAGGTCCTAGTCGTTTGTGTGTGTATATTTATTATGTCTTTATTTTACTTAGCAATGTTTCTAGGTGTGAGGAAATGCCCTGTAGCTATAGATCCATTTCTCCCCAACCAGGGCTTTTAGGCCAGTGTACATCTAACCAGATCTTGAGGTGGAGGTCAGCTGTGCTTGCTGTGTTAGCCGAAACTGCATATGTTCCTGTTTAAGGGGCGCTAACTAGCTAGGTTTGCTAGCTAGGTCTGCTGCTGCTACACCCTGTGGCTGGCCGGTCGGCCGGCCTCTCCGATGACCGGTGCCTGGGGAAGCAGCCAAAGATCCTTTTGCCCAACACGGGGAGATGTGGGTCTCCTGCCATGGTTCCCTGACAGGCTGTATTGAGTGGAGGGAGGTGGACCGCCAAACAACATATATTATTAGCTTTGTCTGTAATGGGAGTGACTTGTAATACAGGCTCCTTTCATGTTCTTCTTTTCTTGTCTTGTCTGGATCAAGTTGACGGTAGTTAACAATTTCCTTCAGACCTTGGAAAGGGGCACATGAAAGGTAGGGTGGATTAGATTTGTCAGAACTAATCTCGAGAGTGAGGTACACCACGACGTATCTGTAGCTTAAATGAACACAGGTTGACAGGTGGTGTTTTTTTATTTAAAAGAACTCCTTTTAGACTGAGTATCATTACATTTGGGTTGTTTCTCAGAGGGCAAAACGGCACCATTGGTGTGACTATGCAACAACTATGCAGCAGTTTGTTTATTTTCCATATTTTCTTTAAAGCGTGTCACCGCAGCTGATCCCAGGCCCAGGGTCTGCCAGCTGGCGGTGGGTACGTCCTGCGGGAGGGTGACTTAAGCGCTGACCTGAGATCAGCCTTCGACTGCAGCTGGCGTTAGACAGACAGACAGAGAGAGAGAGCGTCTGTCCGTCCGACCGACGCACACGCTCAGACGAGATCAGCCCGCGCGCACACACAGTTGTTCTTCTAGAGTCGCCCTACAGTCAGCCAGCCGTCAGAGCTGCTACCAGAGGGCTGACCCACACAGTTCAGAACTCGACCACACCCTTTTTCAATCCCCTAACCCACCAGCCCACCCACCAGAGCTCTGCGGCCTGTGTCTTAGCTTCTGAAAGTGTGTGAAAAGAGTGGGGGAGAGAGAGAGAGAGCTGACGAGAGATCAGTCTACAAGAGCCTCCCAACGCAGTGTCTCTCCGAGTTGTAGTCGTCCGTCCTTCGGTCCTTTCATCCTTCGCTTCTCTGTACTTGTTGTTTCTGCCACTGTCTCCAAGGTAACCAAAACCCCCGCCCCCATGACAAGGTTGAAAGAAAAAAAAACACAATTTGAAGGTGAAAAGACAACACAGGCTTGTAATATTCCCGGATATTACTCCTAGTGCTAATGAAACCTGCTGAGCGTTCTGAGATGGAGTGCATGTGTGTGTGTTTTGTCCTTGTGCAAATGAGAGAACGCTCCTAATTGCAACTGATACTTAAAATGAGACTCTGCATACATCACTTATTTGTTTATTAAACTGGTTTAAATGTATTCATGGAGTCCAGTTCCACTAGTGTACCCACCATACATTTTGGGGTTTTTTTTCTCCCTCCCACCTTCTTCTCTGGGTTGTAAGTGGAGTATAATTGTTCATAAACTGCTAACAGACCCATATTATGGGTCTGTTAGCAGAATGACATGTAATTGTGGATGTATATTGTTTGTCATTCATGGTGGTTACCATTACTGGTGTTCAGCCTGGGTTCTCCCTTGAATGGTAAACTGAGGCATTCAAAACATGTCCAGCACTTCAAAGTTGATCAGGATGTTTTTTCCTGTAATTACATCACATAAACTAATTTCTAAACCCTGAGCGATAGTTTAAAAGGGGCTGGGGCCAGTTTGTGATGAGGGCCAACTGAAATTGCTTCTGGATGTTGTCTAGTGTCTGCCCATGACTTGCTAACGCGCGTCTCTGTCTGTTGCAGTCGGTCCCGATCAGCAAGTCCGAAGCGGAGCCCCACACCAGGAGATGACTAAGTGAAGATGATTTACCCACCCCCGCACCCCCCACCACAAACCTTGTTCTATTCCCCCTAATGCACATAAACAGATGCGTGCCGTTCTCTTCCAGCCAGCCTGCGTTTAAAAGAACTGCAGCAGAGATTTGTACTCGTTGATGCTAGTCTTTTGATTTTTTTTTAACTCTTGAGCTGGTTGCCTGCAGGTGTTATCACTGCAGATTCAAATTTATGTTCCAAGGGAAACTATGAGTTGTATTTTTATTGTCAAAGGTCAAAAAGCGAGCTGTAACCAGTAACATGTCAGTCACATCGACATTGTATAGTAGACCCAATGGTGACCGGAATGAAAAGTACCTCTCTTAATATATCTAGGCTGAGCGCTGTTTTTGTAGTTTTCCCTCGAAGCTTGAAGGTTACCGCTTTACCTCAACAGCAAAAGGTTTGCATTTTTCTCCCTGGACTTAAGTCTGCGCTTCCCTTAAACTTCCTAGTTCAATTTAAACCTTGTTTGCCCTGCATTTCACTGTAAATTTCAGATTCCCAACAGCAGATACATGATGGATGTCATTGTAGGCTATTGCTGTGCTGTTGAGCTTTTCACAGATGATATTGGCCTGTTGTCTTCTGATTGAATGTTTCATGATAGTGTTAAATTGTCCCTGTGATTTTTGTTTTTAAATCGATAGATTGCTTGCTAAGTTAATTTTCCATTTTGTACGGGTTGCTTCTTTAATGTTTGCTCTTTTCTTTGATCATGAGTGGCAGTTTTATTTTGCAATAAATCTCTTAAACATATCCCTTGCACGCGTGCTTTTAATTGTAGCTTTTGCCGTTTCTTTAATAGCTTTAGAGAAATTATATATTTTGTATGAATGTATAGCTAGTTTTTCTTAACGCCTAAGCTACAATTCATTTCCACTATGATTATCTAAAATAAACCCTGAACATTTTGTAGTCAATATTCTGTGAGCCTATTGGTTCGTTTGTAAAGGCTTGTAATGAGTGACATAATCCGTAAGCCTATCAGCAGCCAATAGTCGTCCGGGGGGTGTGGAAGACGACGTGTAGTTTCTCTTTGACTTTTCCGTCCATTTCGCTTCGTCACTACAACCAGCCTTTTTAACTAGGACAACATGGCTACTGCGGCGAGCCGTTATTACAGCGAAGACGGCAGGGCAACAAAAAGACAAAAAACTGACGGAATGGCCACGGTGAGTTGTTTCTGTTTACGGTATAACTTGTAGAAAAGTGTAAAACAGTACAGTACCGATACGGTAGCTCTGCTTCGTTTTATGTTTCAAAAAGAAAATGCCCAGGCGTGTGATGCCACCAGTTAGCCGTAAGGAACCTACCGCACCGTGTTTGAATATGGAATGGCGTTTGCTTTAACCTTGTTATAAATATATATGTTGAGTTAACTAGTCTCGGTTATTACTGAACACGAGTAACGACTGTACATTTGCACAGCCTTCTGTGAATAAAATGAATGAATGGTTTGCCTTCGGGCCGCGCCACGCTGTACGGCCAGCGCTTTGTTCTATCGCCGATTATGTTAGCATGATGCTAACAGTTGCAATCTCGTCTATATTGTATGCGTGGACAGTCTCCGAAATACACCCTATGTATAAAATAAGCATATGCAAACATTCTATTAACATAAGGTAAGGTAATTAAAGGGACGTATGTAGAAAAGCGTCGACGTTTACAGATAAACGGGCCCTCTTTGAGTCGACTGACTAATCCCTTTATACTGCGCGGTGTAGGCCAGTGGTACGTGGAAAGATTGGGGGGTTACAAAATCATACAAATGTCGATTGCTACAGTAAAATATATGTATAGGCTAGGTATGCAAGCTACAGTACTAGTAGGTGTCAATACTCTGAAGTTAAAGTGCACATCAAAACTGCACACAATTAAATCAGCTAGCTAACACATGGACGTGTGCGTTCAATCGAACACACTCAGGGGAATCATCCACACACAAATATGGGGGTACTATTGCCGTGGCAAAACAGCTCAAGGGGTACATAAGATAAAGTTTGGGAACCACTGGTGTAGGCTACCGTACTGTGTTAGATGAATGTGTGCAGCCTACTTTGTTAACACGGCAAACAGGCAATGGAATATTAATGTTATAATTGCACGTACCTGGCTGTGCTTGAAGGTAAACACTGTTATTTTGTGACGCAGGGCTATGAAGACCCACACAAGACCCTTCCTTCTGTGGTGGTTCACATACGGGGGCTGGTGGATGGTGTGACTGAGGCAGACTTAGTGGAGGCCCTGCAGGAGTTTGGGGCCATCAGGTAAACCAGCCAAACATAGTTTTAATCATCAATGGAGAATTTAAGTTTTCCACTTTATATTTTTTACTAATAACGAACCTAACAACCATTCTGTTCTTAAGCTATGTGGTAGTGATGCCAAAGAAGCGTCAGGCACTGGTGGAGTATGAAGACATGAATGGATCTTCTACTGCGGTGACCTATGCTGCAGACAACCAGGTGTACATCGCCGGTCATCCAGCTTTCATCAACTACTCCACCAGCCAGAAGATATCCAGGCCCGGCGACTCTGACGACGCCAGAAGTGTCAACAATGTTCTGCTGCTCACCATCATGAACCCCATCTACCCCATCACCACGGTAACTGCATGCGGCGTGGCGATAATTACTATATCGCCTTATTGTG
>JAODLL010000005.1:51781-68088 GCA_026546735.1 Forbesichthys agassizii | reverse complement strand
AATGACGTAGTGTGAAGCACTTTGTGTTACATGAATTTGTATGAAAAGTGCTATATAAATAAAGATTGATTGATTGCAGGGGCAGCTTGTCCCTGCAAAGTTACTTTCATTCACAACACAGCTGTTTTCTTTCAAATGTTACTGGACTTGGGGTTGTACATTTGGGATAGATATCCCTGAATAGCCTATAGGTTTGTGATCTCCTGACCTGACATGACCATAAGAAGGAAATCTTAATTGACATTCACTTAAAATACATTCCACTGTCCCCAGCCACCCAACACAAACAAAACACGCCTGAACCAAGTAGCCACAATTCCGTGTCTGAAATAGTAACAGGCACATTTATATTCCATTAAAAATAATTTGTCACATCCACAATGAGGCATAACTTGTTAATCCTAGCTACAAAAATCGAAATAGGGATTACATCTATCAAACTAAATCCTAAACCATTAAAACCATTAACATCATACACTATCACAAATGTGTCCCACAGCCACCCTGCAATCCAGCAAAAGCCTTCTGAATTTTCTTATACATAAAATAGTAATTAAACCTATATTTGAGTACTGTAGTGCTCCTGGTTCTTTCAAATTATGTAATGCCTATTGTGGATGAAAGCATGAAGTGTACCTCCTACTTTTAAACCAGTCCATGTAGCCTTGTTAATAAACAAATGTATACTATAAGACTTAACAGGCAACTGGTATAATCTTACTATCTCACCTGATTGGGCTTCTGCAGAGCTGCTAGCTCAAAGAACATTCATATATTAATCTAACTTCAGATGACTCGTTAGTCCAGACCTGGGTAAAGTCAGGTCCGGGGGCGGATAGGGCCCTTTGAAACATTCTACCTGGCCCGCCTGGTACATCAAACATTTAAAAAAATAAAACTAAAAATTACTTTACTTACTGCTGCACAAAAAAAAATGAAACATGTAAACATGTAAAATGTAACAGTTCAGTTACATTTTACGAAAATGGTGTGGCATGGGAATATACTATTTATATGCATAAAGTGCTAAATTAAATTTTTAATCAACATGCTAAAACATTTTAAAATATTAAATTAGTTCTCTCGTTTTATTTTAAAATGTTTTAGCATGTTGATTAAAAACCTAATGTGTCCCGCTATGTTCACATTTTCAATGTGGCCCCCAAATGAAAATAATCGCCCAATCTTGGGTAGTCTAGTTAGTAAGGTAGGCAGGATAAATTAAGGATAGGACATCGCTATAAACACGATGCATGTTACGATATGTAATGGAAACATGGCTGCAACGTTCTTATGTTGCTACTCTGGTGTACATCTTATTTTAACAATGTATAAAATGTTCACCCGCAGAATCCGACTACGTTGTGCCCAGTAATGTTCGGTGTTGTAAAGAAAACGGCATTAACCTTTTTCTGGTCTAAAGCACGTTGTCACCCATATTCAAGCTTGTAGTCCAGTCAGATGCAATGTTGTCTCTCAGGTCCTAGTGCCTGCCCATTTATTTATTTGACGTGATTTGATGGAATGGTGACAAATTGAGAATTCGGTAACCACATCTACAGCCACCAACATTCGGTCTGGCAACGCCCGTAGCCAACAGTACGACGCTGATCTGATTGGCAACACTAGGTTCACCCCTGAAACGATTTATAAGCTCTCCAGGCTGATGATTCTCACTCAAACAGAAGCTTGTGAGATCAGGATAGAAAAGTGACCACTGTCCTTAGACTAAATTAAAATGTAATGTGCCTTCCTACACAATATGGACAGAAATCAACATGTTTAACAGCCATGTAGCGGGAGACAAGTTGAGTGGACATCCGACAGGCAAGATGCATGTCCCCAGTACGGGATCGTCGACAGGCTTGCAGATCAGACAATGGATTCAGTAGATGGTTTTACCTAAACTCAACTACATTCTGGATTATTCCAAGATTTACTTTACCGTTCCACTTTATTGAATGTGGAAACTATAGTTTATCTTTAATCTGTCCAACTGGAGATTCAGAAATAATTCCACTTTCTAGGTACAAAGAAAGTTGGCTTAATGTTCCCAGGTGAAAGTGAGACTGCATTTAAAAGAAACTGTACAGCTAAATCTATTTCAAGTATTTAAACACTGATGGATTTTCCAAATATTTTATTGTTTTTGTACACAAAAAACATGGGGTCTTGCTTCCATCTGGTCGGGTACGAACAGCACCTGCAAAACAGAATATGCATTACTTTCATTTTAAGTTTCATACCTATCAAGAACTGCATAGGAAGATTGGGGAGGGGTGCTTTCTGTCCAGTACAATGTAAACCGAAGCTATAATTCAGAAATAGTTTTTATTTCAGAGGCAAGTTTAAAACGTCCTAAACTCGTCTACAAATGACATTCAACTGCAACCCACGCCTTGTTCGCTTTAGAACACTGTACAAACGTTTAGCATCACCATGAGGGAGTAAGATTATATTGACGTTTATACTGCAGAACCCCCGATCAGACCGGCACCACCCTTCTCAGACAAATGCCTCTATGTCTTCAACTGATGAGGACGGCTGCTCCGAGGAACTGAACCAGACCACAGAACGTGGACCTGGTCCGGAAACCCTCAGAACCAGACCGCACCCTCATTCCGACTCGTCATCGTATCATCACTGAAGGGAGGGCGATTTATGTGCACAGACCCTGACTCCGCCCACAGCTCAACCCACCTGGGGGGCTTTTATCGCGATGCACCCCCTGCTGGGGTACGATATGGGGAAGAAATCAAGGTGCACCCTGACCCAAGTTTAAGTGGTTGTCATGAACTACCAGCGCTATGACTCTGAGCAAAGACTACCATTCATGAAATCTCAAATTGTAATAACTAAATTAGGTACATTTTATAGACAATATAATTTCATGGTATTTTGTTTTTATTTGTACCTTCAGTACAGAGAAGGACCACAACGCCCCCCCCCAGTACAGAGAGGGGCCACACTCACCTCAAGCAGTGGGCACAGGGGCTGCCGGGGGCATGGCAGGCGCCTCTGGCTTGGCTCCCTTCTGCTCCGACACGGGCGTGGTGGGCAGGTTCTCGGCCTTGGGCTCCACGATGCTCACGTGGTCGGGCAGTGGCTTCTTGGGGCCGATCTTGCCACTGGGGTCCCAGGGCAGCATGATCTTCACCTTGATGCCCAACACACCTGCCGACGGGTTCAGAAGCTCGTTAAAGCTGCAGGTGGCAACGAGCCCCAAGGCACCCCTTCTTTGATTGGTCAGAATTTTTAGATGCGGCTGGAAATCTAGCTATAACCGACTCACATACAGGCTATGGCATTTATATTAAACTATACCCTACCTACAGCTCTTGTAAATATGTTTAAGTTAATTACATGAGGCGAATAACTGTTCTGATTCCTGACTTCTCCAGCAAATCATTTTACAAAAAAGGATCCATTTTAAAATTACATGAATTCTATCATTGTTTTCCATGGGTTTAGATACTGTATCTGCCAACTGGAACTAACATTTCATGGATTAATATTAAAAGTAATTTCTATTAACCTACTACTACACTTTAAAAGCTCCATAAAGGTTGACCCGAACCCTCCTACTGCTGGACTGTTACCGTCGGTAACAAGAGACACGCCTCTTGCTCCGTGTGGCCGAAACCCTTCTCAGACAAATGCCTCAATGTCTTCAACTGACGAGGACGCGCCGCACCGAGGAGCCGAACCAGACCACAGAACGTGGACCCGGTCCGGAAACCCTCGGCACCAGACGCATCCCTGTTCCGACTCGTCATCGTATCATCACTGAAGGGGCCGTTTGCTCGCTTGTCAAGAGTCAGTCTTACAGAGTGGCCCTCAAGACGCAACAGGTTAGTATTAAAGCTGGGCGATATATCGGTATTTAATTTACGGTATTTTTGAAGAGAGATAACATTTGAGAATATTGTTTATTTACTATAGTTAGATGCGTTTATTCATTTCAATATATAATATGAGATATATTTGGTCCATATCGCCCAGCTATAGTTAGTATTAACTGTACTCTGTCTGAACCCAGAAATGCGAGTACAGCGGCACCCCAAGGTTGTGTCAGCTCACCTGTCCTCTTTACCTTGTACACAAACGAGTATAGAACCCATCATCATAACTACGTCATTAAATTCTCAGATGATACTGCCATCTTAGCTTTATTGAAGAAAGATGGGGAGTTGTCGGGCAACTATTTAGAGATACAACGGTTTGTGGAACGGTGTGAGGACAACTAGCTTGTCTTAATTGTTATAAAGGCTAAGGAGATGATGTTTGATGCAAGGGGTGTTGCAGACAACAGGCTTGTGGTAATGGATCTATCTCACAAGTACCCTCATACAAATGTTACACTAGAGGGCGCTAGACCTACCCTGCCTCAACAGCACATGTCGCACGGCTGTGTCCACGTAGTAGTTGACGGGGTCTCCGCTGTGGATCATCAGGCCGTCCACGAACTTCATGGACTTGGCCCTCTGGCCACGGAGCTTGCCGGACACCACCACCTCACAGCCCTTGGCGCCGCTCTCCATGATGAAGCGCAACACGCCATAGCACGCCCTGGGGAGAGGCAGAGATCGGCGTCAACTTGCACTTCACAACAGACATTACTTTGTTATTAAGGGTGGTCAGCGATGCAGGCGAGTAGGGAAATTTCAGGTTATCTGCACTATTTGACATAAAATATAAGACTTTAAAAAAAGGTAGTCAGCTGTTGCAAGCCAATTGTACGATAATACGCTGTCAAATTCACCAAAGATCAACCCCACTCATCAGTCGCACTGTCCTGTGCGTGTTGCCAACAGTAATCTGGTACTTCCACACAGCTCTGGCTCCGTAAATAGGAACATAAACAAAGCGGCCAAGACGGCTCACAACAAAGCTGGAGTACTACGCTTTGCATCACAATGTGTTTCAATGTGAGGCGGCGCTGCAGAGGGATATTGTTTGGATTTGAGCTTCAAGTTAGCAAGCGGTGGAAAACAACTAACTGTGCCTTTAATACCAAATGTAAATATATTAGAGTATAAGAGTTTGTATGGTTGACTACATAACTGATGAGGCCCAATGATCACCCAAAAGCCATTCCCACACCAGAGCACTACCATCGCTTGGTTGTAGTGCCCGTCCATGCTTTCATTGAACACGACTTGTCCCCCCCCCCCGATGTGAAAAAGAAATGTAAGACGTTAGGTTTTAATGGTCCGCGGGGATCCTACACTGGACACACTGCCAAGGCTGGGATAGTGGTGCGGTCTGCACCACTCTGTTCACATTCACAGAGCCGTGTGTCATCCAGAGCGGACAGAACAAGCAGCTAGGAAATTTTGAAAATATTTTTTTTTCTTCTGAATTTGACGAGTTATTAGCTTACAATCAACAGACCTTAGAGACTACCTTTAAAGTGACTCCATCTACAACGCTCCGTATTGTGTTGCATGTTAAACTGAGTAGTAGTGACAGACTACTTGAGCGGGCCTTACTGAGCTCTGCTCTTCAGCCTCTACGGTTAATGGACCACTTCAGTTGCAGACTGGCCAAGAGAATTATCAGTCCAATAAGAGAACGTGGGTAGATAAATGTTAGCCTCCTGAACCAGTATACAGGCTGGGAGGGGTAAGGGTAGGGGGGTTCTCTAACATCTCAGCTCTGCTAAGAGGCCCAGAACCCTTCTCAGACAAATGCCTCGATGTCTTCAACTGGAGAGAACACACTGGTCCTGGGGAACTCAACCAGGACCACAGAACGTGGACCTGGTCCAGAATGCCCCGGGAGCAGGTTGTGTCTTGTTCCGACTCGTCATCGTATCATCACTGAAGGGGGCGTGCGAGTGTTTTATGGTCGTATGGCACACGTGACTATTTTGGTCAATATTGAAATCACGATAATTCAACACCATTACTCATTGACTTTAGGAAGATGTTGCATGTACGGCATTAAACAGTAAAAGAAACTTACAATGAAAACACCTTCAACTGTGAAGTGCCTTAATACTGTCAGCATAGTCAGCATTAGGCCATTTGACCCCGCCCCCGGCTAGGTGTAGTCATGGTTACGTACCTACGCACAGCGAGTCCTCCCAGCAGCTTGTAACGCAGAGACTCGGCCTGGGCGATGGCACACAGGCCACGGGTGGCCACCTTCTCGGCATACAGCTGGGGAGAGAGGCTCAGTCAGGACGTGGGCTAGCTTACGCAGTATGCCAAGCTAGCCAATATCGCTAGGGCCAGTGCTAGCCAATGGTAAAAGCTACCAAAAGGGATAGAAGCCATTTCTATTAACCTACTACTACACTTTGACAGCTCCATAAAGGTTGACCCGAACCCTCCTACTGCTGGACTGTTACCGTCGGTAACAAGAGACACGCCTCTTGCTCCGTATGGTCCAAACCCTTCTCAGACAAATGCCTCAGTGTCTTCAACTGACGAGGACGCGCCGCACCGAGGAGCCGAACCAGACCACAGAACATGGACCTGGTCCGGAAACCCTCAACACCAGACGCATCCCTGTTCCGACTCGTCATCGTATCATCACTGAAGGGGCCGTTTGCTTGCTTGTCAAGAGTTGATCTTACAGACTGAACCGCAACTACCCCTCTAGCTAGGTGGCGCCAGGGGGGTAGCTAGCATTACGCAGGCCAATGCCAGCTAACGTTAATTACGGCACCACATGCTGGGTGACCAACCAATGGTGCGTTTAAATTTAGCAAATGCGTTTGCTTTGAACATTAAGGCCCTGATCACAGAGGTGGGCTGCCTGTGCCAAATAGAACGGCTGCATGGACTGTCACATTGACGAAGAGCGTGACTCCGCGCCTTACTGAACTGAATGCATTTCTTCATGGTAACCCGGTTTTTAACTAACCCGAGACAGGCCGTGTTTTACTATTTTTGCCAATTAGGAAAGCTCCTGAATCACTCAGACAAATGCCTCCATGTAGAAGTGCACGCTGCTTTGATGTGGCATTGTCTTACATTTCCTTGCAACGGTTTTACCACAATTAAGTTTCGTGTTAGTTAATGCAAAACATTTTTCTGACGACAATAAATTTCTCTAGTCCGTTATGGTTTTAATGAAAAACAGGCAGGCAGTCTCATTACAATTAGGACTAAGCGTAAGCAAGCTATTAACTGTTACATTTGTATTGCTGGCATTATAAAGATGTGACCCCATCTAGCCAGGTGTGTGAGCTTGGGTGGCATCTCACCTCTACACTGCCCTCAGGGAAGCCAAACCTCTTCTGGACAACAGCTGTCAGCTCCCGGATACGACGACCCTTCTCTCCCAGAACATTCTGGGTCCTGTGGAAGGCACATGGACCAGAGCCGTCAGAAATATATTCACACTGTGGGTTTAACCTGGCTACTTCTAAATTATTCACTTTACGGTGCAATTACAAAAGCCAGGATTCATATTTAATTTTTTGATCTACAGCCATTTCACTCACAATACAAGCAAGGACTAAAATGACAACTTTTCCAGATTGCAACCAGCTCAGAAACAAAACAACTTGATAGCCATCGCTGTAAATGTATTCAGCGTCAAAACACCTGACCCAGAACCCTTCTCAGACAAATGCCTCAATGTCTTCAACTGGAGAGAACACACTGGTCCTGGGGAACTGGACTAGATCCACAGAACGTGGACCTGGTCCAGAATGCCCCGGGAGCAGGCAGTGTCCTGTTCCGACTCGTCATCGTATCATCACTGAAGGGGGCGTGTTCATCACACACTTTCGTGTGCATAGCTTGTGCGTCTGGGGGAATGATGGGAGATATTAATTTGTGTCGTACACATGACAGATTTAAATATAATGCATACAGACTACAGATGTAAAGGCCTCCAGACACCAACCCTATGGCTATTATAGTCGTGGCACATACCTAGCTAGCCCTGTTTGTGACCAGCTGAGTACAAAGCGCGTTTTACAGGAGTGGTGCTTGGCATCCAGCAGTTAGTTTAAAGATGGCACTTTCATTTGTAAATCTTTGAGTGGCCCTCAGAGGTTAACTGAACATGCCTATTCTGCTCTGTCATGCTGGTGTACTCAAGAGATGTCATTTAATTTAAAATACTTTAACCTAACAAGGGTTTAACAAAGCAGGGAGTTCTGATTGTTATTTTTGGACTGATTAGTTCATCAGCAAATATTGCCGATAGTTCACCTTGTGGCCAGGATGATGATCTCTGTCCTGGTTGGGGTCACACGCACTTCCACGCCGGAGTAGCCATCCTCGGCCAGTTCACGGGTTAGGAACTCGTTCAGCTCGGCCTTGAAGATACCGTCTGAGACGAACTGAGCCGTGTACACAAACACAAATACACAGTTAGCTTCTGGAGGTTGATAACTTAAACGGCCATGCGAACTAGACCGGCAAATGGTCCCGTTACGAGAGCATGATCACAGTACTGTACCATGGAACCCAGAATCACACCGCTACTATGCCTACTGCTCTAGTACCGCGAAACTAGCCGGGTTCAAAGTATGATTTAAAAAAACAAAGTGAGCCGGGTACTCTCACGAATAGAACCCGGACACAATATATTGTGGTAGACGGGCTATGCACCCGTAGTAGCTAGTGCCATGATGTTCTCTTCGCAGTGAGGAAAGTCCTCCTGTATTATCTGCCACAATCCTCACTAGACCAGCGAACGAGAAGCGCAGCGGACATCCCAGCAGGCGCACAACCATCCAACCTATCATGATATCACGCCATTTATTAAAGCACCTTTTCGAGTAGGGTGAATATTGAAATAAAGATTTGCTAACCTTCCTCTTCTTTGAGATTTGCGCCGCCATCTTCCAAAAGGCCGTAGACAGGAAAGGACTGCCCGATGATGCGGAAATGCATTTATACTCACATAGCCGCTTCCTCTTCACCCAGGGCGCGGGCGCTGATGGTATTTGTAGTTCCTTTTCTATTTCACTATTTTAACTGTCTACACACACGTGTCTATATTGTCTAATGTATTAATTGCAGTCTGGAACGTTTAACTTCTTATTGAAGAAAATGCTTTATTGCAGTCTATCATGAAATGACAGGTGTATTGTGGTTTCAAGATCATGTCTCTGTCTTTGACACACTGTCCTGAAAGACACGGCTTGGTAAATTAAGTACTTAAATAGTCTAAACACTAATTCAATGAATTCTACAATTAAACTACCACATTTCATACCAAGTGCAATAATATCTCTCTCAGTTTAGACTAGGCCTAGCGTAAGATAGTTCAACAAGACTATTTTGTAAAAGCTGTCTTAAGATGCTTAACAAATTAAAAACGATTAAAATATTTAAAAACTAAATTCCGAATATGCACGTAACCTACTGCTGTTATGCAATGTTATAAATATAACCATATTGTATATGCTGATAATCCACTAGATGGCGGTAACGCCGTACCAAATTACATGAAAAAAAAGACTTTACAAAAAAATGTTGAGATAGCTTATAACTTATATTAATTAATATTAATATATATTATTAGCCTACAGACCAAACGCATTTTCGTCGTAAGAAAAGCATTGTGTTGTTTATTTCTAATGTCGTTAACTTTGTAGCATTTAGTCCATCATCCGGAAGAGGCGATATCTTCATTAAAACAGACAGCGGTGTAAAATAATGTATATATCTGAAAATATGCAAACGTAGTTTAGCCTGTATGTTCACCTTAACAAAATATTAACATAAGGATTAATGCTGTTCTTGGGGGTTAACTGCGTATAACATGTGGGTTGGGTGCATGTTCTTTTGCTCTGCGTTCAGGATGCTGGAACGTTTGCTACATGTTCAACCGTAACCTAGCAGAACGAAACGGAGTTGGGCTGTCCATAACCTGTGAGTTGAACAACGCTCACAGTCACATGGCTAACAAAGTGATCGTTTGTTTTAGATCATTTTGCTGCTTTAGATTGTTGTGTTTCAGCAGTACGGATGCACAAGATGATGGCTCTAGAACCACATCTGTTGGTGCATAGTTGCAGTTGAAGGATATGTTCGTAGGCTATTAGGTGTCAACATATTCCGATTTTGAATTTATGCATTTCATATCAGAATTAGACGGCATACATTTAAGATGTTAAGATGTAATAAAATCGACATTTTGTAATGATACTAAATAGTGATGATGACTTATTTATGACTTAAGTAGTTTTGAACGTTTTCGATTAAACACTATTGAACGCTCAGAACGTTCAGTCCACTGAACGCACCCCTCGATTAGGCTATGTGACGACTTCCGCTTACCCAGCATCGCCGGGCAGAGTGAAATATATATTTCTTCACAATTATTCGTTTATACTGTGTCTGTTATACAAATTATCATACGGCATGCGTTGGGACATGTATGCTTTCTGTCAGCCGGACTTATTCTTTAATCGTGACAATATATCCACGGTCGAGACCGTCAGCGTTAGTAGTATGTCCAAGAGTGTGGTCGGCAGCTGGGTGCTCCTGTCTGGTATCGCTTCTCGGCCTTTTGGCTAAGATCAAGTGTAGTATCTGTTCTTATCAGTTTAATATCTGATACGTCCCCTATCCGGGGACCATATATTAAATTGATTTTTGGAGCTGGGAGATGGAATAGGGGCTTGCTCCGTCCACTCCACGCATCGACCTGGTATTGCAGTACCTCCAGGAACGGTGCACCCCCTCTGCTTGTTAAATATCAATCCTCTAAATTAAATCTTGGTTCTCATCTACTCTAGTTAGTTGTGTAACATGTGTAGGTTAGATTTTTGCAATGTCATCAAGAGTTCATCTGGGCGACTTCTGCTGTCGTATCTCGCACATTGACAAAGTAATTCATGCTTGAACTTTGGGCGTGTCTTATCTGACTATTGGGCGTCTGTTTTCAGGCTTTCTAAAGACGGAACCTATTTACTCGTGCTTATTTTAGATATTATTCTGTTAGTAGTTTGTTTATTCAACTATTCTAATTGCACGGTATTACAGCAAAAATACAGATAGAATATGTCCCGTTTTTCTGGTTATGCTTAAAATTGTTGGTTGCTTTGTAGCTTTCACCAGTGACATATAACTTCATTTTAGCAGGCCAACTGGCTTAATGACCTTAGCAGCTTTCAACCTTTGACATTTTCTTGATTGAGTTTCTTTAAGATCTTTATATTTTCGTGAATAAGGTATATTGTAGGAAATACCCTCGTCAATGTTAATTGAAGGTTTTGACATTGTGTCTTGGCATGTGTCATTGACATAAAACTATTGCTCTACAAATACAGCAGGAATTTCAAATACACAATGATAAAGTTAACCAACACCCACCAAAAAGAAAAGACTTAACATATGTCCAGCCATTGTGTAGAGCAGGGGTTTCCAAACTTTTTTGAGCCAAGACCCACCTAGAGAGGACCAATCTATTTAGAAACCCACCAAACCAACCATGTAAAACCTATCCATTTTAGCTAATGCTATACCTAATGCTATGCCTGTGTGTGCTAATATATAGCTAATGCTATGCCTGTGTGTGCGCTAATATATAGCTAATGCTATGCCTGTGTGTGCGCTAATATATAGCTAATGCTATACCTGTGTGTGCTAATAGATAGCTAATGCTATACCTGTGTGTGCTAATATATAGCTAATGCTATGCCTGTGTGTGCTAATGGTTAGCTAATGATATATCTGTGTGTGCTAATGGATACCTAATGCTATGCCTGTGTGTGCTAATGGCTAGCTAATGCTATACCTGTGTGTGCTAATGGATAGCTAATGCTATACCTGTGTGTGCTAATGGTTAGCTAATGCTATATCTGTGTGTGCTAATGGATACCTAATGCTATGCCTGTGTGTGCTAATATATAGCTAATGCTATACCTGTGTGTGCTAATAGATAGCTAATGCTATGCCTGTGTGTGCTAATGGCTAGCTAATGCTATACCTGTGTGTGCTAATGGATAGCTAATGCTATACCTGTGTGTGCTAATGGATAGCTAATGCTATGCCTGTGTGTGCTAATGGATAGCTAATGCTATGCCTGTGTGTGCTAATGGATAGCTAATGCTATGCCTGTGTGTGCTAATGGATAGCTAATGCTATACCTGTGTGTGCTAATGGATAGCTAATGCTATGCCAGTGTGTGTGCGCTCCAAATATATTTGAGCAGAGCGCTCCACAATATATGGCGTGCACGCGGCTGAATAGGATTTCACCCAATCAGGAACAAGTAGTTTTTTTTTCCCACAACCTTCCTCACGACCAATGAGTAGAACAACACGATAGTAAAGCGCAGAAGCCTTTCATTGATATTCTTGCAAGTTTCACGACCCACTTACTCCCAGCCAGTGACCTAACTGTGGATCCCGACCCACAGTTTAAAAACTGGTGTAGAGCACTATTCATATACTGCTAATTAGCTTTAGTGAACGGTTGCGAGTTTATGTGACCGCGCACTAGTCGGTCACTAGGTGGCAGCACCTGACCACCGTGTCATCACCAGAGATCAGTTCAGTGTCTTGGAAAAAGATGACGGTGAAAGCATGCTCATCCACGTACAAGGACTGCAAGGTTTGGCCCGGGGGAAGGACTGGAGAGAGACCGGGTCTGATAGTGGAATAACTGGAAATACAAGTATCCTGGGTGCTGTTGGGAAAACAACATAGAAGACACAATGATATAGAGCCACACACACACTTAATGTCCAACAAGAAAACACACACACACACACACACACACACACACACACACACACAAACAAGCTTCATGTTCATCCAGACATTACACACACACACACACACACACAACCTTCAATAATTTGAATGAACTCCTGCGACGGGGGGCAGCTGCCCCTCCTGTGAGAGGCGGGTGCTGCACCTCCTGTGAGGGGGGGTGGTGCACCTCCCGTGAGGGGGGAGCTTCTGCCAAACTAAAACCTAACAAGCGGCGGTCGTCATGTCCGGTACAAACCATACAGATGGCACTGCCTGAGTGCCGTTGAGCCTGGCAGGGCTGTGGAGACGTGCACCGGCCGGTGTGTCACTGCCCAACGGGTGACTCATCGCCTGTGGGATTAGTTACCTAGGAAACACTGCGTTCAAACACACACATTCACATGGCTCTATGCTGCTGTCATGTGATGGCATCATGTGACACTCACGCACGCACACACACACACACGCACATGTACAGTATACACACCCAGGGAATTCTGACTGGCTGGCCGACTGTTTCTTCAATAACAAGCCAATCACATGGCTCCTTAGTTTGTCTGTGTGTGAGCACATTTTTAATCCCTAGGGTCCAATTCACACCCCAGACTCGCCAACCTTCCATAAAACACACACACACACACACACACACACACACACATCTGCGCTGTAATCTGAACATCTCACTGTGAGTCTAAATTTGGGGGAAACTATCGTTTGACCGGCAGTAAAGCAGGAAAAAAACAGGTAATTTCCTCTGTAAATGAATAACACACACACAGTCCTCAAGAAAGGATTGCAACAGGTTTCCAAACTGTTTGTTTGTTCATCTCTCTCTCTCTCTCTCTCTCTGTTAATATTAAAGGTGTTGTCTCTTGCTTACACAGCCACGGTCTGACAATACTGCGTGTGTGTGTGTGTGTCCATTAACCAATCACCATCTCAATCACCAATGGACACAGTATAGCTGCCATCACTTAGTACTGATGTTGTAGGTGATGGCATATAGATCATAGACAATATGATTATAATTGTGGTCATCTTCGTTTGTATATTTCCACGGTTGAAGTATAGCCTGTTTCATATTTATACATTTAAATATGCAAGGCTACAAGTAATCTAACTATTATGTATTGTTGCAACTCTAACTGGCACACACATCCTCCTACAGTTGTAATATATGTCTATATCTATTTCCCCATATAGGAAAGTCTGTTTTTTAAAATGTACTGTATTACACGATTCTAAATGTGCTCCTGAATTCTGTCATCGGCAGTCACCTCACACGGTTGATTTAAGCAAACAGTAATCGTATGACTGACACCAAGGTCTGTTGAACTGATGGAAAGCGTTCACTCTCTCCTAGCCCATCATCCAGAACAATGCTCCCTCGAGCCAACAGGAAATCCGTCGTCAGGTTTCCTTCTCTAGTTGGGGTGCAGCGCAGGGTTCCAGGTTGCTCTAAATGCTGCTTCAGAGAATCTCATTAGCGCCGATTTCCATGGGAGAGATCCCGGGACCCGCGGGCAGGAAACGCGTCTTCAGGAACTATACTTGTCAAGCGCGGTGATGTCTTCTGCAGGCGCGGTTTTGTTCTGCGTGGGACGGCCGCGAGGTCGGGACCGGGGTCTGAGTCGAGATGGTAATCAGTGGAAAGTAAATATAATACTGCTCCGCTCATATCCTGCGAAACTGCGAGCCGGAGCCCGGCCGAACCTGCACGGTTCCTGCCGCCTGGCCAAGACCGTGGCGCTGGAAAACTGCGATCACGTCAGACGAGCTTGTAGTTTAATCAATAGAGCGTGAGCGGTCTGTTAAAGGCCTACCTTAGGGCTGTGGTACCCCCATGATTGGCAAACCCATGCCTCGATGGGGGAACCTATTGTAAAATGCATGAATACATTCGTTCAGTATAACTAATTTGTTCTTATCTTCCTCGGTGCGTCATGAGGTCACCTGATCGTGCAGCAAGGGGTTAACTGCACACCGGGATCTCTGGTTGCTATGTTCAAGCAAGGCAAACACACCGGCGTAGGAAAGCTGGAGGAGAGACATTTACAAAGGGCTCCGGGGAGATGGGGAGTCTGATTTGGCTGGGCGGCGCTGCGGTGGTGGGGAGACTCCGCAATTAACCATGCGCTGTTCTGCATAATATATCACTGTTGTTATGATGTAGAGCTGTGCTGTACTGCCTTTAAAGCCAGACGACACAAACTCACTAACTTACTTAATGAGAGTAAAACGGAAGTTATATTATTTTACACCCCCAAATCTATTGAGGATTGCTGATCACTTTTAGCCCTCCGTCTATACATGTACACCCCCATGCAAGAAATAAAGGTTTTATCATTTATTCTGCATTCAATTTGACAAACAAGTTCTGTTGTCAACTGTAGCTTCTTTCGTCTGAAAACTATTGCAAAAATTAAATCCTTTCTCTCTCTCTTAAGGACTTGGAAACCGTTATACATGCACTTATATCTTCTCAAATAGATTCCTGCAATTCCTTGTGCTCTGCAATCTGTCATCACTGTCACGCCGACCGCCATCGCGGTGCAGAGCGTTGGTAGTTGGAGAGAAGAGCTGCTCCACCTTGGCTACTTCTAGTGTAGCTACGTCACACCTCCCCCCCCCCCAATTATCCTGCCGCCGCCGCGGCTCGCATGGCCACTGTCACTTTTTCCAGCCTATCGTTCGTGTCTATTCTCCGGGGGCCACAATGCATGTGTGTGTGTGTGAATGTGTGAAATGGTGCTGAGGTGAAATGGTCAATTGCCATGTCGCACCTTCCATTACCACACACACACACAAACACCTTTTTTTGTTTTAATGCTGTCTATTAGTTATATGCTTTATTTATATATTTTTTAGGGATTCCCTCGTAACCTCATCTCCATGTTGATGGCCGTTAGGTCGTTGACTAATTGGAGGTCAAGGATGAAGCGGGGTGGGAGGGTTCCGGGGAAAACGTTTCCATCATTATTAAAGTGTTAGCTAGCGGTGTCATTAACGGGTTAGCTAGCAGTGTCATTATTATAATTAGCGCAGGTGTGTTTACTCAATGACCCAGTTCTCCCAGTTCACTGGGTCGGCTTAATGGGCGCGGGGAACCCATGGTGAACCTCCTGAGGAGCTCTCCAGTCAAGATGACGACCAGGGTGAAGGCCAACCTTGGCTGTGGCGTCCCAGCTCGCAAGCAGGCTTAAGAAGTAACTGGTTACAACAACCTGTAACTGTAATCCATTACATTACCAGATAAAACACTAATCAGATTATTGGTATTTTTGAAAAATGTGATTATTACTTCTAGGATTACTTTCAGATTTAAAAGGGATGTTTTTCAAAAGAAAAATGCATAAACCAATTGTCATAAACAATCAATAAATCAATCAATCTTTATTTATATAGCACTTTTCATACAAATTCATGTAACACAAAGTGCCTCATACTACAACGTCATTAAAAACAATACAAAATTAGTAAAAACAATACAATATATACCAATAAAAAATAAATAAAATTAATAAAATAAATAATAAATAAATAAAATATTTAATAAAAATAAAAAAGTAATACCACCACTCATGTTACACTCATCATCCCAACCCTCCAATCACAAACAAACATCGGGAGT
>JAODLL010000005.1:31501-48211 GCA_026546735.1 Forbesichthys agassizii | reverse complement strand
TCGCCAGAACGTCCTATGAGGTGTCGGAGAGTGAGGATTAGCACCGCACAGCTACCGGCTGGCCACCGCTACACTGGGGTTCAACTGTTTTACACCCACCAGTGATGCTAATGTGAAGCTATGGTGATGCTAAGGTGATGCTACGGTGTTGCTATGGTGATGCTAATGTGAAGCTATGGTGATGCTACGGTGATGCTAATGTGAAGCTATGGTGATGCTACGGTGATGCTACGGTGTTGCTATGGTGATGCTACGGTGATGCTAATGTGAAGCTATGGTGATGCTATGGTGATGCTATGGTGATGCTATGGTGATGCTACGGTGATACTAATGTGATGCTACGGTGATGCTATGGTGATGCTAAGGCTACGTTCACACTCCTTAATTCTTCAATACGATTTCCTTGTTTTTCTGTTCTGTTGTGTTTGCCAGATTCTCGTGTGAACAACGTACAGTGGAAGCTAATGTGTACAGAAGAAGGCCCAATAGTTGTATATGCTACTAAAGACTTAAGCACACGGAACATGATCTTCGCTGCACATAGACTGCCAGGGGATTTAGTCTGCCTGCACTCCCTGTTTCATGTACTTGAGTGATCACGTTGTGGAGCAGGAGGGTAAAAACGTGACGCAAAAGTTAGTTAATTTACATAGCGCTTTTCACATATTTAAAATCACTAAATGCTTTACAATAAAAATACCGGGCAGGTAAAAACAAAAACACAAAAGTGAAGTGAGATAAAACCACAACATAGGAGAAGTGAAAACAACAAAAGTCAGACCTACCAAGCAAATGAAATAGATTGATAAGCCAATGAAACAACAATCAACAGCTAACCAACATGTTTGATTAAAAACCCCAGTAGACTCTAGGGATCATAACCAAAAAAAAAGGCATCCAAAGTTTGGGTGCGACTGCTTGGAAGGCCCGGTGTTGAAAAGGGCACCTGTCCCTTTAAGATCGTAGTTGCTGAGTATCCAATCACGTACTAGAGGGTGGGGCTGCATTCACACTAAGGAGCGTACACGAAGGCCAAACAGACTTCCAGGATTTCACATCACTACTGTGGATATCTGGGCCATCCATCAACTCCACAATGCGCTGCACAGCCAGCTAATGTGGCTGCCCATAAATCTGTGTTAGGGCCAACATGGTGTCAGTGTATGAATCCACCACAAGAGAGGCTTCCTCACATCTCAGGTGGTCTGTGAGGATCTGTATCTGTATCGCTCTGTGGCATCGTCTAGGAGGAGATTCTCGCTGTGGAGCTGTCAACCAGCCACAACAGTAGGCAGGAGAAAGGATGAGCCTACTGTGACAACAACCACCACCTCCTGAATAATTGTATTGACTTCAAGCAACTGACCAAAGGGCAGAAGGTGAAGTGGATCAGAAGTAACAACCGGTGCTGGCGATGTGGTCGCAGACAATAAGCTCTTAAATGCATGCTGAACATTCCATATAGAGGTGTAACCTGTGATGCACGAGGAGAATGAGAGAGCAGATAGGGGCTCATCAGCATCAGCCCCGGTTGAGAACGGTTGAACACAGCCAGCAAAGTCCTATACGTTGACCACCCAGCATACAACTGAAAAGTACTCCTGAAGATCAGTAAGGTCATCCCATGGACAGTGAACGGTCACTGGAGGCATACGCTGTTCTAGATGACGGAGCGGACTATCCTTCTCCATGCAGAGACAAGCCGGAGGGATTGACCCTGTGCACAGTCAGACAGGAGCTGCAGTTGCTTCATGTGGCAGCTGTGTGTTTTCCCCCTCTTGCTGAGCCAACAAAGATGTATAAGATCTGGAGTGCATTCTGCAAAGCATACCTGGCTCTGGCCACACACACCTCATCACCCCCATAGAACCTGTTCGATTGGGCCCAGCTGGTGAGCCAGCCGCGCCTGGGATGGTCTCTCCAAGGCCCTGCTAAAGACATCAAACTCAGGATGGATACAATGAGTGTCTTTTCACATCTGTAGCATCCCCAATGGACCTGTTCTCATGTGTAGAGGGGTTATGGCAGGTGGACGAACTGCCATATCGCAGTGAGAGCTGGTCGTAAGCTCACGCCAAGACCAAGAAGCTGTACACCTCCTACAAGAGCAGACGGTGAGAGTGACTGTTAATGGCATTGACCGCTATGCCACACCCTCTCCTAAGCATCAGGAGTACACCGTCCCAGGATCTGTTCTGTTGCAGCTGAGAAGCAAAGAGAAACTGCACCAGAGAAAGCCATGGCCTATCAGGCAGAGATCAACAAAGCAGGACATTGGAGCCACAGGAGGAGGAGATGTGGAGATGTCTTGGTATCTACCGCACCAATCCCAGAACTGGGTGATGTATAACTGCTCCTTCCAGTACCAAGGCAAAAGTCTTAATGAGCTTCTACTTCCAGGCCCTGCTTAGGCCCTTCACTTCTGGCTGTGCTGCTGCGCTTCCGGGAGCACTCAGTGGCCTTCAGCAGCGACATCCCTGGAATGTTCCACCAAGTGCGGCTTCTCCCTACTGATAGCTCACTGCTGCGGTACCTATGGAGGGACCTGAAGCAAGACAGTGCCTCCGTTTGGAACCATGTGTATTCTCTGCTGTGCAAACTTCGCATTGCAGAAGCACGTGATTGACCATAGCAATCCAGAGCAGATCATCTGAACTGCCATCGAAGGATCATTCTATGTGGACAACTGCCTGCAGAGCCCAGCACAAAGGAAGCCGCCAGGGCTGTAATAAGTAAACTTGGCCTGATGTCCATGATCTGCTTTGGCACTGCCCATCTGAGACTCTCGATTACAAGCATCGCCTGGTTGACTGTTCCGAAACCGCAATGACAAGCATTTAATAAGTCTTAGCCAGCCAATAGGATCCCTTATGTTATATATTCCTCTACACGACCAGAGTACTAGTGCAAGGCTCATGGGACAAGAAAACAGGATGGGATGATCCACAGCTGCCAAAGGAGTTACTGCATTTATGGCACTCCTGGAAAGCTGAGTTGGAACATCTCCCTAACATAACAATGTCCAGGTGCTACTCTAACCGGAAGATGGATCACACCAGCAGTAAGAGTGTTCTGTGATGCCTCAGAGCAGGCATATGGATCTGTGGCCTATCTCAGGACAGAGGACCCAGAAGGGAACGTGGAGCCCTTTGGTGCTCCTCAGGGTCATCAGTACCGAATAAACTCTCTCCATCTATGACTGCATCTTATGGTCTGACTCAGACTGTTCTCATCTGGCTATTGTCAGATTTGTGTTTTTACAAAGTGTTTGTTGGCACTCAAGTGGCAGAGGTTCAAGAACCAGGACCTGCTGCATGGAGATACGTGTCAACAGCATCCAACCCAGCAGACGATATCACACTAGGACCCTCTACAGGATATGTTTGATGGCAGGTGGACCTATGGACTATCATTCCTGTGGCTGGTGGTCTGAACAGCCGACAATGCCTCTCTATGAGCTCGAGCAAGCTGAGATCATCCTCTGTTGCAGTTCTGACTATCTCAGTGTCATTATTGCTAGATTCACAGCAGCATCAGACCCCGCAGGACTACCTGGCCAGCTTCATGGGCCGGCGGATCCTGCAAACCCCTTGACCGCTGATGTCTATGCCAAAGCTGTACCGGAAGCTCTGCGACAGTCCCAGAAAGACTCTTTTCCTGGTGAGATAGTACAACTAATGGCCGTCTCTTGTCACTGTCCCCAGACCTTCCTCAGGTTAAATGTATGACTACCCGCGTTTCATAGCCTGACGGTGATGGCCATACTAGCTCCTGTGTGACCAAGGCACAAACTTCAAGGGAGGAGAAAGGGAGATCCAGCATCAACTCGCCAAACAGCAGATCAGGTTCTCCTTCAATCCTCCTTGATCACCCATTTTAGATGTTGGGAGAGAGAGAGAGATTAGCTCACTTAAATCTGCCCTTCAGGTCACAGTAGACGCTCAAACAGTCACATTGCCCCATGTCTTCTCATGGGACAGTGGGATGCGTCCCTTCCTCAGCTGATATATGTGGGCCCTGAACGTGCAATACTAGGCAAACACATAGAATAATTCGCAAGGGTTTAAACAGAAACCTCAACTGATATAGGGGAGCACAAACATTCCAGCAACAGGTGCGGTAATCCCTGGCTGCCACCTGTCACAGATCGGTGATTAGTACTCTGGGGAGGGGGAGCGTATGGGAGCAGCTGGCACCGCCCCACCGCGGACGTCAGCCTGACATTTGGTGCGTCTATGAGATCCGCAAGTAATTTCCTTCTGATATCTAACTAACTGACATTGATTACAAACGTACACACCTGTTTGTGTATCGTGTTTGGTAGTTTATTTATATCATGTTCCTTGATATTTGCTTGAGGACCGGTTTTATTAGTAGGCCATATCATAATGTAAAGATACGCTAAACAACATCCATGTAATAAACAGGCCTGTTCTTTGAAACTCCACCTAGAGTCACGGTGGAGATAAAATAAGGTCATATTTTTCACACAGTCACCTCGTGTTTTGTAGTGTGTGTGTGTGGTACTGCCAGTACATTCTTGTCTGATGACCTAAGATGTCTGAGTTGTGTACGGTTGAAGAATGTCATTAATATATCATGGTGTTTGCTCATGTAGGGCTAGTATGAAGTAAGTGTTAAGCAACATTTGAAGTGAATAGTAACATGTATTTGGAAGCCAGTGCAAAGTAGACAAGTCTTGTTTTAGCTTGTAGTGCATTTCGGCTTCTACACTGCAGCTGCAGTGTACAAACACACATTAACATGGGGGAGGATTCGCTCACAGCCCATCCTTCCCATATCAGTACCACCCAACACCCTTGAACAGCGCCACCTACAGGTTTTCAAAATAAACAATGGAACATCTGATCAGCTTGTTGATCAACACGATGTAAGACTCCACATTACCGGACGTGATGCTGTCTCTTTGACTTGCCTCACCCAATCAGGTGTCTTCCCTCCCTCCCCCACATTGATCCATGACATGTCACCTGTCGGTCACCAACAATGGCGCCAGTGCATCTTCATGTGTCTGTGTCACGCCACGTACACCCTGAAGTCATTCTTCATTTGCCCGCAGAAACACACACACACACACACACAGAGAGCTCCTTGTCTTGTGCACATTTCCGCTCTCCACGGCTGTATGCTTATGTGACAGGAGAGATTATAAGATTATAAGATTATAAGAGAGCATTATAGGAGGCCAGGCAACACTCTCCTGCCCTTAGAACACCAGTGAACTAACGACTGTTGTGATGATTGCTGGTGTCCTGCACACAGTGTTGTCTAAGAAGCCAACAGGACAATACTCCAAGATGAAATGTTGTTCAGATAATTGTGTTTTGGGGAAGTGGTTCCCTGGGCCACAGCTGGGCCACAGCTGAAACTCACACACACACAAACAGCCTAAATATAAGTAGTAAGCCTTTTGCTCTCATGTTTTCACTTCTCATTTTGTCAGCTTCAGACAAGCACAGACGCTTCCCCCGCATCTCTTCGGTAAGTCCTTTACCATCTACCAAAAGCAGGTAAATGGGCCGATAAAAGATTCAATATCTTCTCTGGTGTTAATGTGAAATTCACAGAAACCACCCCTTTGTCTGAGAGCGCTGTTGTCTTGATGATGTAGTGTCTAACTCCTCGGGCAGTCCACTGAAGGGACCCCCACACCGCCGCCTGGCCTTTTGTTGCCAGGAAATTCAATTTAATGAATGTGGTTTTTTGCGGTGTTACAAGATCCTACAGTGGAAACTTGCAGCTTATGGAATCAGATTTGTGCCAATATAACAAAACTTTTTTTATATTAAACAAAAAATATGAATGTGAGAGATAATAAAATGTTATCTCAAAAGTAAAATCTGGCAAACAGACTATTGGTCTTTTCCTTTTTGGATCACATGTATTTTTTTTAGTTCCCTCTGCGGGTTTCTCACTGATCTGAATTTTCAGCTTGGCTATTACGGTGCCAGCTCTGTCTTTAGAGCTGCCTGATGTCTTGCAGACGTCTCGCGTGGACCGGCCTTTCCAGGGGTAGCAGGGTGTTTGATGCCAGAACTGCAATCAAAAGGTCAGACAGCGCTAACGAGAGAGCAGCGTAACTGCAGTTGAGTCAGAGCAAAAGTCCGATCAATGAGAATCATCATTGTTTCTCAGGAACTCGGTGTGGAACCCCCACATGTTCTGGCATTCGAGAGAGGACGGGGGTGGACCTTTTCCCCCTTTATGCAGACCAGAATGACCCACTGTTCCATGCAAGTCATGGGGAGGTCCACTGATTTCACCATAATGTTGCCCATTATTTCTGTCTGGGCGTAAATGGGTAGTTTGAGTAGATGTCATTTATTCCCAAGTGCCTATGATCAGTCTGAGGCCACAACTGTATTTACGCAACTGTTTTGAAATAAACAGACGTTCCTCCAGGCCACGCATGGTAGATGTAAGTGTCTATGCGCTGCCTACATCGCCTTCACAGCAACGTGCTGTTGGTGACACGCCCGCCTAGGGGACCAGAAGTGTTCCATTGAAATGCATTACAGCGTTCCAACTGGTTGTTATTCCAGTATCTTCGCTCTGGAAGATGATACACGCAGTGCTGCTCTGTCTGGGAGCTGCGGTCCTCACCATGCAGGAGAACACAAAGCTGTGGGCACCGGAACATCTGGAGGACTACAAACATGGTCGCCAAGACGTCGAGACGTACCACAACAAGTCCTTCTGCTCCTGGAAGTGTTTGAAGTTCACAGTGCAGTGGCCTGGAGCCTTCTGTCTGGTGGGGTGCTGGCTGGCGGACTGTCTGTCTGTCTGCCTGCCTGTTTGCCTGTCTGTCTGTCTGTCTGCCTGTCTGTCTGTTGGTCTTTATCGTCTGTGTATTTGTCCTGATATTATGGAAAATATGTATCTGCCTGCTGCTTTCTAGAACGTAGAACCATAGCAACCTAAAAACATGAGATAAAACAGAAGAAAAACTGTTTCTGGCAATATAACATATCTCATTCTCTGTTTGTGTATGTGTGTCTAGTCTCTGGAGAAGAGTTCTCACTGCAGGTTGCCAGTGAATATCACCTCCTGGACCATTCATGGCCTTTGGTAAATTACTAATAAAAGTATTTTTATGAAGATGACTAATATCATTATTTGTATGATGATATTTAGAGGAACATTAATTACTCATTAGTTAACAGTGGTGGTGCTAGTCCAAAATGACTGCCCTTATGCTGTGTCTGTCTGCAGGCCTGTCAAAGCCACCAACTGCTGTCAGTGTTGGCCCATGTTCCAGTCTGATGTCACAGTAGGGCAACCCGTCACATACTAATCGCTAATAACACGCTAAGAACACGGCAGCATGTTAACACTAGTCTCATCTTCTTCCACCCTTCAGTACTACGTCACATGATGAACTCTGTGCTGAATGTCTTGTACATAGCCTACACCCCTGTAAGCTCCACAACACTTTCAGGATGTGCGGTAGTCGATCGGCTGTTAGCATTGTGACTTACAAGTCTGTATACTTAATTACGGTCTTTATTTTAAGCAGTAGCTCTAGCTTACTTTTTAATAGATGTACAAGACATGCAAACAATTTTGTGACGTTAAGTTTCCCAAAAAATTCCTCAGTAAGTTTGTAATGTTCAGTTTGCCATTGAGTTACGTAGTTGGTTGTTGTGCATGTCAATCAAAATACCTCTCCTGTCAAGTAGGCGGCTCTTGGCGCAGTTAGCAAACACGGTGTCCCAGACTTAGCTGCTCATTACACTCAACAGGTTGCTTAGTTGAGCCCATTGCCAAAGTGCTTTCAGGACTGTTTCTTTGCTATGCTTTGCACACCGCCCGTGGATTGCCAGAACATTTTAACAGCCCCGTCCATCCCAGAACTCTATGTAAGTTGGTCATTATAACCATTGAAATGCATTTATCATGCATATTAACATAATATTATGCTTGTTGTTGGACAGTAACGGTATAATCACAAATAAAATAACATATTATGACAACAATTCAGTTAAATGAATAAGACGTTTACCAACTGAGGAAATGTTTGCCATGGGGGAGGGGCTAAGAAATAAGCAGATGGTTTTCTTTTTATTCATCATTTGTAGTGTGTTACCGGCTTCTACATCGTGTTTCCAAAACGCAAAGTGCCGCTTCCCCTCGGCTCAGCCAGCAGCGTCCACCTCGCTTGCAGTGTGCAAAGACTCATTGGTTAACATGGCAGGACCGCTATGCTTCAGCTGTGCTTCACCGTGCTGGTGAGACTGCTCCTGACACTCCTGACATGCAGCAGGCTGCTCCTGACACTCCTGACACTCCTGACATGCAGCAGGCTGCTCCTGATACTCCTGACATGCAGCAGGCTGCTTGTTACTCTCCCTGCCTGGGGTGCTGACATGTGATTGGGCCATTGTCTTGCAGGACCTGCATGCTCAGCTGGATGAGCAGTGGCCATCTTTAATTAAAACACAGTCCAGCTTCCACTTCTGGTACACACACACACACACACACACACACACACACACACACACACACACTCACAGTCAGATAGACACACACACACACACAGTCAGATAGAGACACACACAGACACACACAGAGATAGACACATACACACTCAGTCAGACACATGGACAGAGACATCCAAATAGATTTCTTACACACTAAAATGTTATAACACACAGTTAGTGAAACCTTCCACTTGGAAAGGAGAACCACAGCCCAGATCTGCACAACTATTAACACATTCTTAGCAAAACACTAAACACACACAATCTACATTAGACTTTTAAACAAATGAATGAATTTGTTTGTTTTCATGTTCATTACCTCTAAACAGTGGTGGCTCCTGCTCCAAAAATTTGGGAGGGCAATTGTTTTGGTGACACATTCAATAGCCTAGGTAAATTATAAAATTTAAAATTATAAAATAATAAATAATAAATAAATAGGTAAAAGGTATCTAAATCATTCTAGAGAAAGCTTGACGATCAAAACAAAATAACCTCTTGCTTCCTTCAGAAGCTCTGCCCACCACACACTGAAAACACAAAGCAAAGGCTAGGATCTTGTTGTGTGGTGCGGTCTGCACCACTTTGTTAGTATTACTATTTACAGAGGCAGGGCTGTGCACAAAGAACAGGCAATTAACCAGCAGTCCAAGGAGATATAGCCTATTGTGAACTGACAGTGAAATTACTTACTGTAGCTTTAAGCTTTAGCTATTGTCACATTGCATTGTAGCCTACAATGTTTTGTTAGTTTTTTAGTCACCTTACTAGTGCCATACCACTAGTCTACCCCTAACCAATTTCTTACCCAAACCTAAACTTAACTCTTAAAAAGATTCTAAATGAATGAATTAATTCATAAATTAAAAATAATGAAAATAATTAATTCTATGTTCTATGTTGTGGTCCAGATAACCGGAAAATAGTAGCCTACCAATTAATCAAATGAATGTCTAAAAAAAAGAGGGCTACAAAACATGATAATGAAAATAAATGAATTCATAATAGTCTGATTCAGTTGTCATGTTGTTTTCATGGTTATTTTAGGTGCAGCAAAAGGCTCTCGCCCCAATCTCTCTTACAGTACGGCAGTAGCTTCTCTACGGCCACCTTGGTTCAAGGGAATGCAAAACACTGACGTTTGGCTTCTGTTTAGATATTGTTCAAAATGGTTATGGAAAAGCACAATTGCATACACACTAGAAGATCCTACCAATTAATATTATTATTAATATTATGTTATTACTTTACTTCGCAAGTCATGCAGACAGAACGGATGAGACACAATCCATTATGTGCAGCCACAAACCATTCTAGGTCATAGGCGATTTTCAGCCATATTGAAATCGCCCCAAAAGGGTCTGGAGCCTGGCTATACGTAGACGAGCCAGCGTCCGCGGAACATTGGACGCTGATTGGATTAAGATTTAGAGGTGGGACAGTCAGCTACCGTAGCGCACACTGGTAAAGTTGGAAAATTCCCTCCTCTCTCTTTCTCCCTTTGGCAGTGCGTCGCCCAATCGCCCTAATGAACAAACCGTCCCTGCCTCTAAACTCACCAATCAGCCGTAAGCACTGTAAAACGGTACCTGTTGAGTTTACCTGCTGCAACACAAATGGCAGGTAACGTTATATAGTGGTGAACTGTAAGATGAAGAGCTATTTACCGTACAGTAGAATGTCCCAGGCCGACATCACATGTTGCATCATGCAGAATGGGGTCCTCCTGCTTTGGGTTTATATTGTTACTGTAGTTCATTCTTTCTCATAAATGTTTTTGCCGTGTTAACAATATTCTATTCATGTAGAATATTGGAAAATATGTATTCACTGATTTTGCACTGTGGAGGGGAATATCTATTTCCACCAGAGTGCAGTTCATGCACTTTAAAATATCTCAATATGATATCTGGAGGAAATCAAGCCTAGACATTGTGTGTGTGTGTGTGTGTGTGGTTTCACATGAACCATGTGTGTGTGTGTGCACGTGTGCGTGCGTGTGTGCGTGCGTGCGTGCGTGTGTGTGCGTGTGCGTGTGTGTGTGTGCGTGTGTGTGTGCGTGCCAGGCGGCAGGAGTGGCAGAAGCATGGTGTGTGTGCAGCGTGTATGGAGGGTCTAAACTCCCCGCTCCTCTACTTCAGCCTGTGCCTGCAGCTGCACCGCAAGTATGACTTCAGCAGGTACGTGCACACACACACACATGCATGCAGACGCACACTGTACAGACATCGTACACATACTTTACTGTACACACACACACACACACACATGCATGCAGACGCACACTGTACAGACACATACTTTACTGTACACACACACACACAGTAACAGTAATGAGTGTCATGTGCACAGGGCTCTAAGTGAGGCTGGCGTGCATCCATCTTGTAATGACTCCTATCAGGTAGGTTGTGTGTGTGTGTGTGTACACACAGTGTATGTGTACATTGTGTGTGTGTGTGTGTGTGTGCACTTTGCACCAAGAGCATATTTTTTAGCATAAGTTGAGCTCAGGTCGTGTTTTGTAGCAGCACGATATTCACCATCGCTAGCGGGCACTAATGTAATACTGTGCCCACCAACTGACCCGGTTAATATGAGCACCACAAGCGCTCTGACTACATGTGACACTGTTTTGCTGGGTTACTGGAGAAGCTGTACAGTCCCTAGCCTACTTTGAATGCCACAGCACCGTACTATGTTGAGAGTAGCAGCTCACTTTCTTAATAAGAAAAGGATTGACCTGTGAGAGAGCAGCAGCAATTATTATTTTTATTAAGAAAAACTATCCAGAGGTGAACTCAACCAAGCTACTGTAGATAATATATCTGTTTGTTGCCTGTTAAGCCAAACTGGCTGGTTTTGCAGAGAAGCCACTTAAACGGGAATATTTCCGAATACATAAACATTTTCATGATAGCCACCCTCTGAACAAAGTACTTGGTACTCTCATCACTCTTAAACAAGTATTGGTGCGTTTATGACAACAATTCATGTGAGCAACACAGTATATGTATAGCTTATGTTCTGGGGCAGAAAATGCTTTACTCCAGTTAGAAGAAGCAAATATGCTGAACCTCGTCCTGTGCAGCTTTGACTACGTGAAGTTGTGCGTGTGTGTGTGTGTGTGTGTGTGTGTGTGTGCGGTGTGTGTGCGCGCGCAGGTAGCTGGTGTGCGTGGGATTCTGGCTCCACTGCTTGGTGACGAAATTGAGATCCAGTGCATCACTGATAACAAGGTGAGCTTTAGGACCCAGCAGTAAACCTGACACTGTAAAGCAGTGCCTTACTGATAACGAGGTGAGCTTCCAATCAGAAGATAATTACGGTGAACTGCAGCTCTAAGAGCTACAGTGGACCGATACATGCATGCGTGCTTCCCAAAATGACAAATAAAAACACAGAAGTTCAAAACGTTAGCAAAATGAGACATAGAAACATTAATAGATACAATGGCAGCAAACATCTTTGGAAGTAGAACATTGCAGACCTATTTGAGGAAACGTGAACTGAACATGTGGATGTGCACGGCAGGGCCGGGAGGTGTGGTTCCAGCTGAAGACATCCCTCTCACGGAGCCTGGAGCTGGGCTGCAAGCACCAGCATGGCAGGGGGGAAGGGGTTAAGGCCCAGCTGCCCCACCCAGCAGAGGGGCATCCCTGCCCAGAACACGCCCCCCTCTACTTCTACCCCATAGACCACCAGAGACCAGAGCAGCCTTGTGGCTGACCTGAGCCCCAGGAAGAAGACTGCGTGTTGTCCCATTGTGTCTACTGTTAGTGTGTAGGGGAGAACGGGGTCATGGAAGCCACCCACTATATCTAGGTAACAATAAACAAGTATTATTGTGTGACCACATATAGTTCACATTGGTCACCTGGCTCGAGCACATGGAGGGTATAGTATTCAAACCAGAGCAAAATGAATGACTCGTCATGCAAAGTGAATTAATCATTTTCCAAATGATATCAGTTTTGCCTCTTAATTAAAATAGATATGTTTTAGAGGAGCTTATCAATAATTACATTACTTTAATAAAGCGCTTTACAGTATTTTGCTTTACTTAACCCCTCACCCATACATTCATGGTGATTGCTGCCAAGCAGGGTGTGACCAGCCACCGGGAGCAGTTGTGGGGTTAGGCATCCAACACTGGGATTTGAACCCATGACCTTTCATCTGGTCACCCAACACCCAGACCACGATCACCCTGCCCCCATTATACCTTATAATAATAATAATACTATAATATACTTAGTAATGGCCGACACACATATCTTGTATGATGAAAACTAAAGAGCAGAACATATGGTTATAATAATGTTTAATCTCACAATAAGGGACATGTTCATCTTTTTACCATTGTATTGATTTAAAAACTGTTTTGATTTGATTCCTTCAACCAGTTTATATTCATTGCTTTTCTGTATTTTCTACTGAAAAGCACGATTGTTCAGATATTTAATCTGTGTAAAGCACTGCAATGTCTGTATGAAAAGTGCTATACAAATAAAGTGCATTATTGTTATTGCTGTTGTCATTGTGTATGAGTTTACCTACTGCTGTAATGGAGCTGGTGAGGATTCTGAGCTGCATCAGACCACGTGATGGTGTTTAGCTGCCATACTGGGGACCTAATGCGTCTTCCATTGACATGGTATGTTGTGAAGGGGCCTCCTCTTTCTCACCTTCTGATAACAACAAGCTGAAACATGACTGGCTGCTGTGTGACGGGAAGCCATGCTAACCAGGTGAAGATCCCAGAACATACTTCTAATGAGCCAGCCAACACAAATATGAGCTTTCAACCTCTTAAGCCCTAGGCCATCTTCAAAGTTGTTTTCCTTGCAAAAACATTCCCTTACATAAGTTTTCTTGCAGTTCTGAACAAGTTACAAAAGTTATTTTTTGTATTAAAATGTAGATAACCCCTGTGAGATTCCAATTCAATATTCCATGTGGATGACACTGCTCCTTAGGAAATTCATCTGAAGTACATCATAAACTTTTTTTTTTGTTGCATTTTTGCCTGACATAATGCTATTTATATTGATTAATACTTTATTGGAATTATGCCTCTGCGACTTATTTACACTATAGGGCTACAAATTAACACACACACACACACACATATATATGTCAAGGATTAGGGCGTGAGTGAACATATCAAAATACGTATGGGTTTTATATATGAATGTCCGAAATGTTGAAATATCTGGTAGTTTTACATGTTTAGGTCTATATAGACGTGTGCTTATATATATGTTATTTTATTAGTATATGTACTAATCTACAGTCTGGGTCCAAAGCTTCTAATATCTCTCACTGATAAGTGTCATTCCAGCCCTCTCGGGAGAAAGACGTAGCTTGAAGCTTTTTTTGATTAGCAAGAGCTGTGATTGGCAAAGGGCATTGCTTGTTATATTATATTGATAGATTCTTGGTGATCCAGACGTGTATAATATAATAATAGCAACCACACATGTATTTGAACAAACAAGCTTAACTCATCACTGACGACGGTCACGCTAGTGAAGAAGTGGTTTTAATGAAACAGAAGAGAGAATACAGACGTGTCATTTCTACATATGGAAATACTACACTATCTACACTACATGTGCAATCTATTTTCTAAGATGAGTGATCTACACTAAAATAAAGTCTCTGGGAACACTGTTGTGTTACTCAGCCACAAGGATGTCATTGAAATATGACAGATAAACAGTAGCAATAAATGTATATGAATGTTATAATTAGCCAAAATATGTTCATAGCTATAACGTTGGGCCTTAACCTTTGGAACGATTAAACTGGTTCAGCATTCCTGCGTTCCTTCCAGTGTATTTAAATAACATCTGCCAACAGCTTTGTTATCTCCATGGGAAAGGTAAGCTACGTTTACAGCACTACTGCAGTATAAATACTACCATGTTTACAGCACTACTGCAGTATAAATGCTACCATGTATACAGCACTACTGCAGTATAAATACTACCATGTCTACAGCACTACTGCAGTATAAATACTACCATGTTTACAGCACTACTGCAGTATACATACTACCATGTATACAGCACTACTGCAGTATACATACTACCATGTATACAGCACTACTGCAGTATAAATACTACCATGTTTATGTACAAACGGCAAATGAACAACAACAAAACTACAAGTGAATCATATCACAGTTTATTGACAAATAACACTATTACCCCCCCCCCCCCAAACAAACAAACAAACAAACTTAGTCCCCACCAGATGGCCCTAACCCAAGATGGAATAAAAGCAAAGAGTGTGTGTGTGTGTGTACGCCTAGTGCTGCTGCAGGCGTCCCAGGAAGCGCAGGTTGAGGATCTTCAGCTGGTCGTCCAGCTCCATGCGCACGATGCCGTCGTCTCCATCGATGCTCAGCAGGATGCCTGTAGCTTCACGGTCCTCGCCCAAGATCACCTTTACCTGCACAACCACGCACGCACGCAGAGACACACACGCAAACACACACACACGCACGCACGCAAACACACACACGCACAGACAGACAGACAGAGACACGTGGGTTTAGATATCTTGCTACAGAAACATTTCTGGTGACAGACAGACAGACAGACAGACAGACAGGCACCTTGTTGTTCTTGGTGGGGGTGACGGGCTCCAGGTGATCACTGCTCAGACTCACCACCTTCTCAGAGTCCTGCATGAAGACAGAACACATGCCACCCTGCACACACACACACACACACGGCTGTTTAAACACTGGCACTCTTGAATGGCTCCAGACAACATTACGTGTGTGCTGTGACGATGACGCACGTAAACAACAAGGTAAACAATGAGGTAAACAAGGTAAATAACAACAACAACGTAAACAGCAGCAGCAAGCTTGCGCTGACCGTGACGCTGCGGATGACGCCCGTCTGGCCCATCAGGTCCATGAAGGAGTCTTTGACGCGCACCAGGATGTCCGTGGTGACCCAGTCGCCACCGGCCTGCTCGATGTTGGAGCCCGGCGTGTGGGGGTTGTAGGCCCCGGGGGAGGGGGCCCCGGGGGTCATGGGGCTGTAGCCCACTGGGCTGGGGCTGGGGCTGGCCTGTACACGTACAACCACAGGCGTCACTGCTAATATTACCCGCTGGTGCCACTAGCGTTCAACTGCAGCTAACTTGGCCAATCTGCTAGCATTGCTACTTCTAGCGGAGCTAAGCACTGACACAGCTTAACTGCTAATATTGGTAATGGAACAAACCTGCTAACACAGCTAACCAGCTAACACAGCTAACCTGCTAACACAGCTAACCTGCTAACACTAGCTAACACTAGCTAACCTGCTAACACTAGCTAACACTAGCTAACCAACTAACAATAGCTAGTCAAATTACACCGGCTATCACTAGCTAGCCAGCTAACACTAGCTAACCAGATAACACTGGCTAACATTAGCTAACACCAGCTACCACTAGCTAAAATCAGCTAACACTAGCTAGCTGTAGTGTTGTTAGAAATCTTGTGGGCTAGAAAATCTTCGCAAGATACTTCAAAAGTAGTGTACAAAGTATGTACGCTATATTGATCGATGTATACCATAATTCATTGCAGTGTGCTGACTGCAGAAGACGACGTCAGATTAGATTACTATGATAGATAAATGCTGAATATGTATGTTGAATATAATGTATGGGGCATATATTCATTGATTACAGTGTCACTAATCAAGTAGTAATCTCACCAATGTGTGGTTTATATTTTGCGTTTAAAATCGATGTTTTTGTCTTATGATGCTAATGTTTGACCAAAGCATTATAGAATTATGTTGACATCTACCTGTACAGTAGATCTGTGCAAAGCAGGTGTGTAACTTCTTACTGATCAAGCATTTGATGTTTTGTGTAGTATAGTCTATGCCCAGGTAGAAGGGGACGTTCTGAGGATGTTGCACTACGTTCCCTATGAGTTCTATAAAGGTGATGAATGTACCGAACCTTTACATAACATTGGCAACGTTCCTAAAACGTTATATTTTGGTTGTGAAAGTGCTGCGGTACAAAGTTCCCATTATGACGTTAGGGGAACGTTCCATGTTGGTTATTTTATGGTCGGACTGCAACGTTGTAAACAAAGTACATTTGGTCATATTGGAACGTTTTGTGGAAGACTTTATCAGAACGTTCGCATTTGGGTCTATTTTGGTCATATAATAACGTTCCCTATATG
>JAODLL010000005.1:15922-25992 GCA_026546735.1 Forbesichthys agassizii | reverse complement strand
CCCCCCCCCCCCCCCCCCCCCCCCCCCCCCCCCCCCCCCCCCCCCCCCCCCCCCCCCCCCCCCCCGCCCCGTCTGTCACATGCTGCAGAGGTCTAACACTGTGTGTGTGTGTGCAGGCCAGGTTTTAGATCCAGGCATGGTGAGGATCATATGTGGCCATCATAACTGGATCGCCGTGGGTTACGCCCAGTTTGTGGTCTGCTACAGGTACACCTGTCAATCACACTGCTCTCACAGCACAGGGCTTGTCTGATTGGTCGGTTGTTGAGTGGGTTCTGTCTGTCTGCATGCCTGCCTGCCTGCCTGTCTGTCTGTCTAGTGTGCACGAGCAGCTCTAGTGTGTGTGTGTGTGTGTGTGTGTGTGTGTGTGTGTGTGTGTGTGTGCGCAGGGTGTAGGTGTCCACTAGGGGGCAGCAGCTCTAGTGTGTGTGTGTGTGTGCAGGGTGAAGGTGTCCACTAGGGGGCAGCAGCTCTAATGTGTGTGTGTGTGCAGGGTGAAGGTGTCCACTAGGGGGCAGCAGCTCTAATGTGTGTGTGTGTGCAGGGTGAAGGAGTCCACTGGCTGGCAGCAGGTGTTCACTTCCCCCCGGCTGGACTGGGGGATTGACAGGGTGGCGCTTAACGCCAAGGTGATGGCCGGGTCGCTGGGCGACAACGACAAGATGGTGGCCGTCGCCGCGGGAACAGAGATCATCCTGTGGGCCATCTGCCCCGACGGCAACGGCAACGAGATCGGTGGGACTTGATTGGCCGTCCTGTAGGGGGTCAAGAGGGGGTCGCCTAGGGAACACTCATTTCCTAGGGCAGTGATTCTCAACCAGGGGTCCACGCCACGGTGGTGGGTGGGTGGGGTGGGGGGGCTTGATCCTATTTGCTTTGAGGTCAAACATGCATTAAAAATGTTTTGACTATAGTTGAATATTAAAATGTATACATTTTGCAATGTTATTAGATATCATATGCAAGGGCAATCTAAGTCTTCAAGTAAGTCCACCGACAGTGATTTACAAAGATATCACTACATTTAAATATTCGCCTTTAACTGCCACGGCTAAAAAGCCTCACTTCCTGTTTGTGGTTGCCTTGGCAACGCTCACTTCCTGTCTCTCCAGGCGTGTTCAGCCTCAACGTGCCTGTGGAGGCGCTCTTCTTCGTTGGTAACCAGCTGATTGCAACCAGTCACACGGGCAAGGTGGGGGTGTGGAACGCTGTCACCAAGCACTGGCAGGTACGCACGCACACACACACACACACACACACCCAATGGGTGAATGAAGCCCTGCACAGATACATGGGTGTGTATGTGAGGAGATGAGGAAGACACCTGACAGTTAAGGTGTGTGTGTGTGTGTGTGTGGTTTTGTAGAACCAGGATGTGGTTCCCATCAACAGCTACGACACAGCCGGCTCTCTGCTCATCCTGGGCTGTAACAACGGCTCCATCTACTACATAGGTGAGCGTGTTGTTTTCAGGGTTATTACTATGGTTACCATAGGGCACTGGCACATTTGCCTGCATCCAGCTGTGTCGCGCTCAGTTGCGTTTCCGTTACCAGTTTAACGGCACCAAGTCGTACCGAGCCGCTCCTGAGATGGGCCTACTCTGGAGGGGGGCTGAAGTGAGCCGGCCCGCCTCCAAGTGAGCCGCTGTGACGTTGCAGGCTTCGTCATCATTTAATACAATCCTAGCAGCGCTGACAGGGAAAGTTGGTGCGACACAATATTAAGCCTAGGCTATTTTCAGCGTTTCTCTTATTTGAAGCTCCGTCGGTAGACTACTGGCAATGAATGGAGTGTAGGCCAGGAACTCATCCATGTTGTTTTAAGCACATCTATTTATTACACAATGTTATGCTTATGAGCTTGCTTGTTTGTGTATTGGACCAAGTTACATACCTGTGATGACACACCCACATGCTGCCAGCTCAATGTGGTGTGTGTGAATATTACCCGTCTCCTGAAAGAAACGAGTTGCACATTTTCTGAGTCTAGAATACGTTTGAATAATCCATGTCTGATAAATAGGCATTTTTGCTGGATAGGACTCTATAACCTAATATGTAGTCAGTCAGGCATAGTCGCCAGTCGTCCACGGATGTTGTTACCATGGCAAGTAAAAAATGACCTAGTAGCCTGAAATCCCATGTTGATAAATGACTGCCAGTGCACTAATAAAGGAGCCTGAAGTGCGTTAAAGGGCACTACTTTTCAACGTGATTGACTCAAGATAAACACGTCATCAATATAGACACACCTTCAAGCGGGAAGCCCGGTTGGAATGGAAATGCAATGTTCAACCGCGCGGGGCTGACGGTGCTGACGGTGCTGACGGTGCCCAGCCTGCTTCATCAATGGAAAAGGGCCACTACAGTGTAAGGTGTCTTGTTCTTCTGTCCAGATGTCCAGAAGTTCCCCCTTAGGATGAAAGACAATGATCTGTTGGTGACTGAGCTCTACAGAGATCCCACAGAGGATGCCATTACCGCCATGAGCGTTTACCTGACGCCCAAAACCAGTAGGCACTACAATACGTGCTAATGCTACTGCTAAGTGCTGTGTTTAGCTAGCCTTGTGTTGCTAATAAGGCTAGTTCTCGCTAGTACTACACTTGATAACATATCAGTGTTGCAGGCTAACACACCAGTGTGTCTTCGACCACAGGTGACAGTGGGAACTGGATAGAGATTGCATACGGCACCAGTTCGGGGACGGTTCGGGTCATCGTTCAGCATCCGGAAACAGTCGGTTCGGGACCCCAGCTCTTCCAGACCTTCTCTGTCCACCGCAGCCCCATCACCAAGATCATGCTGTCGGAGAAGCACCTCATATCAGGTGAGTTTTGAGCTGAGACGTTTTGCAACGTGACAACTGAGTAGCTAACATCAACACACACGGTTATAGCCCAAACCTAATGAGTACGATGAACGTGTCACATGCCCCGTAGCATTCTATTTTCCAACTGTGATATTGAGCAGGTTCTTAGCTAGCCCTGCAAGTTCACATAAGCATACGCTGTAAGTTAACGGTACAAACCTATTAACCCTAGTGTCTGTGCGTGCCTGTGTCTTGCCAGTGTGCGCGGACAACAACCACGTGCGCACGTGGACCGTGACGCGCTTCCGGGGCATGATCTCCACCCAGCCGGGCTCCACGCCGCTCACCTCCTTCAAGATCCTGTCTCTGGACGACGTGGACGGCCACGGCGGCTGCAGCGCCGGCACCGAGATCGGTAGGCTGTTGTCATGGTACCCACGTTGGCCTACCCTGGTAGGCTGCCGCCAACGCTGTTGCCATGGCGAGGGAGATTAGGGTGACGGCAGAGCGAGCCGTGTAACTGCTGCGAGCGTGAACACTGGGTACCAGGGGTCAAAGTCCTGGCCCTGTGGTAACCATGGTAACAGTGGGTGTGTTCCTCCGGCAGGGCCGTACGGGGAGAGAGACGACCAGCAGGTGTTCATCCAGAGGGTGGTGCCAGACACCCACAAGCTCTACGTCAGGCTGTCGTCCAATGGCAAGAGGTGAGACCCTCGCCCTGATGCAGACCATAATACTGTTACAGACCATAATACTGTCAAACAATCCTTAACCCCATCAGAAGTCTGAGCCAGTACAGTCCAGTCTATAAATGTGTGTGTGTGTGTGTGTGCCAGGGTGTGCGAGGTGCGCTCGGTGGACTCCTCCCCCATCACAGCCTTTATGGTGCACGAGTGCGAGGGCTCCAGCCGCATTGGCTCTCGGCCGCGCCGCTACTTGTTCAGTGGCCATGGCAACGGCAGCATCCAGATGTGGGACCTGACCACGGCCATGGAGATCGCCGGCAAGGTGGACATCAGAGGTGAGCCTGCACCGCAGAGTGGGGAGGGGCAGAGAGGAATGCCTCCCTTTTTGGCCCGTTAGCCTGATAGCCTGCTATCTTTTAGCATGTTATATGTTAGCCTGTTAGCATTATATGCTGTTAGCCTGTTAGCATGCTATCTTTTAGCATGTTATATGTTAGCCTGTTAGCATTATATGCTGTTAGCCATGTTTTTTGTTTGTTTAGCGTCATGCACCTGGAACTCTTTGAGGTCGAACATCGGACATAACAACTGGGAAATAACTGACCTCAGAGTTGTCTGGAACACATCATTAGTCTTCACCTGCTGTGTTAGCATATTAGCATGTTAGTTGTTAGAGCTGTTAGCCTGCTAGCATGCTAGCTGTGTGTGACCCTGTGTTGTTGCAGCGCTGGGCGGGCCCACGGAGGAAGAGCTGCTGGAGCTGCTGGACCAGTGTGACCTGGCGCTGACCAGGACCCCCGACAGCACCCCCCGCTCCTCCAGCTGCAGGTGCTCGCGCACACGCATAAACGGATAACGGTAATTTACCAGACTTTGACTGGAAAAATCTGTCAAAGTCTGGTAAATTTTTACTTCTCCGGTCAATATGTCAAGTGAAGATAATTCCCTCTAAGCACAATTCAAATTGTATTATATAATTAAATAATTTGATTATATTGTATTTAATACATGTTGTTATGTCTACATCTTTCTATGACAGGTTTTTGTATAAGAAACGAAACCATTAGCGAACATTTGTTTAATTTACTCTGATAAACAGAACACAAACAGAAACGAGCACGAGATACTTTTGAGAGAACAGTCAACAAGGCCAAACAAGCAAACGTCATTATAAAGCTAGTTTATGAAACCAAGTAGGACTAATGACACGAATCCAGGTAAGGCCGAAAACGTCTCTGTAGTCGACCCACAGTGCTGGGCTATACATGTCCCGTCATATAATGTTACCAGTACAGTAGGCTACTGTGTACAGCTTGTGTTTTAACAGAAATAGCATAAATTACATTTACTTTAGGCCTACATGAACTTGGTGTACTGTAGCAGAAACATAGCTTTGATAACCGGTATATAAACACAAAGCTAGTCTAAACTCAACTGGAGTTTATCATACTGTTTGTTGCTACCACACTTGAGTCAACAGTATTGTAGCAGTGGTTGTCATATCCACGACCGTCAGCGATCGAAACCGTATCAAGAGAATATGTGATAAATGCTTCGCTAGAATGTTGTGTTGATAGACTACTGTAGGTCACCTCAGCGATCGGTGAAAGACCAACACAACCGGCTTGATGGCTTGTGAAATGACGCACTGAATAATGATCATAATCCTTTTATATTTTGATGTATTGTTTACAAGTGAAATAATATGGTCAGTAAATATTTGACATAACCGGAGCCAATCCCTCTGTAGCGGCCGCTGACGCTGCCATAGTGCCATAGAGCCTACAGTAACACACACCCATTCTTTGTCTAACCTGCATCTCACCAGATCTTTTGCTATAGCCTATTTGGTGCTCAATATAAAACACAGATGATACCTGGCCTATCCCGGACACGTTGACCGGGATAGGCCAAGCTTAACTGTACCAACACATGACCAGGTGTGTCTCCTGCAGTTTGCAATCCCAGCTGAGTGACTCATTGAGGAGCGAGCGCCTCCTCTATGGCCCAGGAGCAGCAGGAGGAGCAGCAGGAGGCAGAGGAGCAGCCATGTTCTGTGGGAGTCTCCCCCGTCAAGCTCCACCCACGGTGCCCCTCTGTAAGCCCTCCCCCGGGCCGTGGGGGGCGTCCCTGAGGCGGGGCAGCTTCGTGGAGCGCTGCCAGGAGCGGGCCAAAGGCTCTGAGGGGCCGGGGGGCCTGGGGGGGCTGGGGGGGCCGGGGGGGCTGGGGGGGCCGGGGGGGCCGGAGGCGAGGCGGAGCTTGGCAGTGTGCAGCGAGCTGGAGGGCCGTCTGGGCCTCTCCCCATTCTCCCCCCCCTTCTCCCTCTCCCCGTCGTCCGCGGGGATGCCGTCCTCCCCGCGCCGCAGCCCCGCACCCCCCGCTTCGCCCCGACGCCCGGCCCTGGCCCCACCCACCACCGAAGCTGCAGCCAATCAGGACGCAGCGTCCCCGGCCCCGCCCTCCAGCCCCAAGCCCCACATGAACGAGACCAGCTTCTGATTGGCTGGTAGGGCTCTGTATGTGTTGTTGCTTCCTGGATGTGTAACATCACTTCCTGTGCACGGACCGTTTGTGTGTGTGTGTACACGCTGCTTACAGGGTTATGGGGAAACCCCCAATATACTGCCTGGCTATAACCCTGTATAATGCAGGGTTATACAAGGTTCCATATAGTACATAGGGTGCTAGGGCACTCTAGAGAGGCATACAGGGTTTTAGGGCTAAATACAGGGCCTGTTGACCTATGGCCTATTAGTTCTCACATCTGTTTGGAGCCCCCTGATGGGGGAGCAGGTTGATATGTTTGTGCCCGGGATTAACGGGTGCTAAAGCCCCTCCCCTGTTCAACATTATCATGGTTACCAAAGAGTTTTTCACCATTTAGCTAAGAGACACAATGTTGGTTTGTGATTTTCTTCCCAGCACAGTGGTGCCACAAAGGGTTCTTCCTCGTGCGTCAGACTGTGTCTTGCTCCATTACAACTGTATTCTGCTGAACAAGTTACTACCTTCTTGTAGTGCCAGATAAAGATGCCAAACCGCTGGACTTCTCAAGGCCATGTTTGTGATTGGCCAATGGACAACAGTGGATCAGCTACTGATAACATGTAGTGAAAAAACCAATCACTTCTCTCCACTTCACAGGGACCATTTTGCATCTCATTCCTTGTCTCTGTAATTGCCTCTGGGATGCTAAATAGCGTGCGGTTGTTCTGTACATAAGTGCCTTGTGTGAATTTCAACAAGCACCATCGTTCCATTTGCCAGCTATCATAGACATAATAATTCATTATTTATAAAGACCTTTATCACAGTTGTAAACAGTTATGTTACTTACATATGCTATCGACAAATACCACGTCTTCATATTCTTGGTAACAAATCTGCATGTGCATATATGTTCAAATAACACAAAGAAATATCTACCTAGCAGCTTGTGCACAGGCAATATCACGAGCTACTGGCAGTGATGCATAACAATACCCTTCATATAAACATACCTAATGATGCTACAGGCGTGTTTTGTAACAGACTAATTATTTACCTCCTGCCTCGGAGCATAGTTACCCCTGACGGCTGTTAAGGTCCTTTGTTTCTGTGACCTGTTCCACAGCTAGCTACAGCATGTAGATGGCCCCTAAGCCACATCTCAGAAACAGTTAATCTTTCTGTTTAAACTCAATAGCACTTTTCAGCATTAAAAGAATTGTGGCACACTCTAGTATTCTAACAGTAACAGACTCTGAGTTGTCTGTTTATTTCTCATATGTATATCTGTCTGTTTCTGTTTGGACAGTCAAAACACAATGCCATTTTTAATGAAAAGTGCAAATATATTTCCTTTGGTGTCATATAACAGCAATGATAAACAATGATCATTAGTTTTTAAAAAACAACAGAATAAATGTTTATCAAAAGCTTGTCTCTGGCTGTTGCAGTGCATCTCTGTATCACGTGTTCAGGTGCTGAGAAGACTAAAGATTAAACCAGTAATGCAAATAGGCCACATTCACATTAGACAGTGCTTGAACAGCCAAAACAGCTTTTGTTAAACAACAAAGCATTAAAAAAAAACTTTCACTGTGACTAATAGCACATTGCATTCATTTCATTAGGTGTCCAGACATGTCAGTGACATTCAATATCTGTCAGTGTTCATGGTCAACACATAAAGTTACTAATAAAAATTATTAATAACTAAAAGCATTTGTTTAACACTCAATTATTTATGTAACAATAGAAATAATATGCACATTTTATTATAAGAAAATATTTGGTGATTAAAGAATAATAATGGTTCATGAATCTCTTTGTAGCTTTTAGAGGGTTATCATTTTGACATACTGAAAACACACGCACTATGGAAAACCTCCTTTAAAGCTGATGTAGGTAGGATTTGAGAGTAGCAATGAGAGCTAGATTAAAATGTTTTTTTATTTGTATTAAACGGAAACATGTTGTAAATCAGCTGCGCCACAGCCCCCCGACCCATTTCTGCCCTCTTCCCCTGGAGCCTGTTGGCCTGCCACTGTCTTACCCTGCATTCACTGGTGTTTAGAATCAATCAAATCAAACTCACAAATAGTGTGCATTCCCCCAAAATAAATGTACATTTTGAAATGTTTGTATAAATACTGTTATTACACTATGGACCGTGAACAGGCACTAGAACAGCGAGGGATTTTAAGATCACCTGTCCTGCCATTGGCATAACTACTGAATTGATACAACAATTACGATATTGATTGGACACCCTTACAGAAGGTCCCACATCAAATGCATTGCTTCTATGCTGAATATATGGCGATTGATACATCATCGTTATATGCACAGGTGTTACTTTGGACTATTTCTTGGCTACATATAAACGTCTTTGTGCTTTTTTTTTGTGTTGGATGGAAGAGAATTGTAGAAGTCATATTAGATCAGTGTCTCAAACTTGACAAAAAGTTTGTCTATAATGAATTCCCCACTAACTACAAATCTCTAGTGATCGGGTGAAATGTCAGCTTTCTGTTTGGTTTTGCCATCATTGCAGTCATCAATTAATATTTATTCAGGGAGTTTCAGTGACCATTTATAGGCAATTGCGGGCGTTAATTGGGTGGGACAAGATGCTCGTTCATGTACGCTAGATTTCAAGTAGGTTATGATTTACAAAGGAAAACAGGCGTGGGATTTTATACATTTGAATATTTTTGTGCGTACGCACTTTCTGTGTTTCTTCATAGCTCTAGGCCGCCACACAGTGGTTGGGTCGCCGTGACATGACGTAACCACGGCGACACACGCAGCGGAACGAGCCGTCCGTGTTGATGCAGCGAGCGTTCACACACTGGAAGGAGACCGCTCGGGCCTGCTCGCACTCATTCACATCTGTGGGAGTGAGAGAGAGTTAGTGCCCTTTATTTAGCTTTAATCATCTTTATACTTATTATCATTACTCTTTATTATTGTTAGCGATCTGGGGACCCAGGCGACATGGCCAAAGATGTGAAGCCCAGGTACAGGGGAGCGTTTCATGCATCAGGGACATCAGAGGTGCATTGTGGGTATGGCTCGTCACCTCGGCAGGCCATGGAAGTCAGCTCCAGCTCGTATCCCGGGTAACAGTCGCAGGTGTAGCCCTCGGCGATGCGAATGCACCGGCCATTCTCACAGCCGCCCAGTATCCCACAATCCTCGGCTGTGCTCAGCCCCGCGTAGGAGTCATAGCGCCCTGGGGGATGGAGGGCATACATGTGATCCAGTCTAATCTAATAATTTGTAGTTAAATAAATGTAACAAACTGAAATAACGTAATGACAATGAGCTAGCTGATGGTTAGCTCATTAATGTCCATACATCCCCAAGCGGATGAGGATGGATTGACATTAATGAGCTAACTAACAGAAACAATACTGAGCTAAGTGTAAATTAACTGAATTTAAATAAGATAAGTGAAAATAAGATGTGTACGTGTAGTAGCAGTATTGAGTTAAGTGTAAATGAGCTAAGTGTAAATGAGCTAAGTGTACGTGTAGTAGCATTACTGAGATAAGTGTAAATGAGCTGTGTACGTGTAGTAGCATTACTGAGATAAGTGTAAATGAGATAAGTGTAAATGAGCTGTGTACGTGTAGTAGCAGTAACCCTACTCACTCTCATAGTCCCTCCTTGGAGTCAATCCTGTAACTCCTCCTACTCTCCTCCGGTCAGTGAAGGAGGGAAAAGGTGGTCCTGGTCTCCACGGCTCCTCCCCCTCCTCCTCCCCCAGCGGTGCCCCCCAGGACCCGGGGAGGGGCGCCAGGCGGAGAGGGGTGCCCACGGGCAGCGACGGAGGAGGGGGCCTCACCCCAAAGGCCCTCTCGGAGCGGGGGTCTGGGGGGAGGCGGCGGAACGGAAAGGGGGGAGTTCTGGGAGGGGTGCCGCCGTCGTCAGGGGCAACATAGTCCTCGTCATAGTAACCAGTGCTGGGTAAGGAAGAAGGGTTGGGTTAGTGGGTTAAGGTATTTGTGTGTGTGTGTGTGTGTGTGTGTGTGTGTGTGTGTGTGTGTGTGTGTGTGTGTGTGTGTGTGTGTGACACACACA
>JAODLL010000004.1:2355211-2382043 GCA_026546735.1 Forbesichthys agassizii | reverse complement strand
TTCAATTAAACCATGGCAACATCTAATGTTTGTGTAGTATTATTTTCAGCAGACTGTGTTTTTCTATTGTTGTGACAGATAAAGTTTAGAGCACATTTTATGACTAATTCATGCAAAACTCCACTTAATCCCAAGGGGTTCACATACTTTTTCCTGCAACTGTACATTCTTGATTCATTTACAGATTTTCTTGTTTTGCTCTCAAATTTCTAAAATCTAATTTGTATCTAATATCATTACCTCTCCTGATTTATGTGGTTATTGAATACCGTGGGAAAATTGATTCACTGGAGCTATTGCACATACATATTTATTTACATCGTTAATCTTTATTTAATCGTGCGTGGCCCATTGAGACATGGCCTGGGTCTGGTCAGGTGAATATTAAAGCTGCTTCTTTACATTTTATTCAGACCTTGTGGTGTTTCTGTGTAATAAAGCAGATCACGTCCACTGTGCAGTGTTATCCAGTTGGCTATACTCTACAGTATCCAGCACACAGACACCCTACTATAGTCTACAGTGGTCTAATGTTAGCCTGTTGGTAAGACCAATGAGCTATGTAACAATTACAAGACTATAGATGGTCATCCACATTTTTGAATGATATGGATGCTTTTTTCCTTCACCGTGGCCACTGTACAGCATCTAATTAAATAAAAGATATTTCCAAATAAATATCTTCAATACCTTTTGGAGGGTCTGCCATTAGCAATAATACATTCCTCACAGCTCACTAGTTGGATTGTACTTGACACTTTTTTCAGTGATGCCTATCCAAGCAGAGAAGGCATGGGGGCTCTCTTTCTCTTTTCTGCTATTTCCCCCCCACTATTTCAGTTCTAGCCAGCGGCGGCTGAATGTGGCTGATGGCATCCGGTGTGCGGGGCACCACACACAAAAGGGGTCCTGTCACTCACTTGAGGTGGCCATATGTGTGCCGGCATGAGCTCTGCGCCAGCGGCAGGCTGCCTCTGCCAGAAGACATTAGGAGAGCAGCAGGGTGTCATTAAGGCTGCAAGATGATTGATTAACCATGCATTGTGAGCATGAGACCTACCAATCCCTACCTCTGCCTGCAAACTCCAAAAACCATACATGTACACACACACACACACACACACACACGCTGTGGGCTGGCGTTGCAGTGGTGGAGGCACAGGGAGCCCCCTGCAGATGTGGGGGTGTAATTGCATTAGCTGCCCAGTAGGGAGAGGATGAGCTTGGATTCCTCTGAAAAGAACACAGTGAGGGGGCCATATCAAGCCATTAGCGACACTCTAACCTAAGCTTTATTCCTGTGGGGGGACTTCATATGCTACTGAGCTGAGCTTTCCTGGCGTGACTAAGAGACAAGGAAAGCTTATGGTCGTTTACGCTTGTCCTTCGTGGATGGGCGCCTTTCTCTGTAAGAGGAGTACATTTTATAGGGGATCTGTTGAACTGGATTTAGTCCAAATCCCTTACAATAAAGGTCCTACCACATTTTCAACATTAAAATAACAGCTATAAAAACTATTTTCTTTGTATAGATATAGTGTAGTAATTGCATCATGAGAAGAGAAGGACATCACATGCACACACTAGTACACACATTAGTGCATATGTGTGTGTGTGTGTGGCTTGTATTTGTTTTATTCTGAGACACTGGTGCTTAGTGTGACATCTAGTGGCAGAAATTTCACATAGAGTCACTTTAACCACATTGTTAAAAAACAATTGTCTTCAGCAGGGGTGGGTTACATCTGATTTCAACTGATTACATGTAACTGATTACAAAAAAACATGAACTGTAATCCATTACAGTTACCAGCTAAAATAGTTGAATCAGATCATGTTCTAGGACTACTTTTAAATATAAAAATTAAGTTTGCAGAAGAAATGCATTAACAAAATCAATAATTGAAATTAAATCCTACTTTAATCTGATCCACATAGCAACATAAACGGTCACAAAAATAGAAACATTTGGCTGCCATCACAGTAATTGCTTTGGATGGCATTCCAAATAAAAACGTTTAGGCGTGAAGTCTGTTAGTACATGTATGTAATCTAAAAATTATGCTACTGATTATAATTTTAGTCTGGTAACTAGTAACTGTAACAGATTGCATTAAAAAGTAACCTACCCAACCCTGGTCTTCAGATAATCATAGACACAAATAATATTACACATTGGTGTGCACACAGTTTATTTGAGAGGTACTGTAGATGTCCATGGTGTCTCTCTCTGGGCACAATACCTTATTATCCAATTCTGATCAAACTTTGTGCTGACAGTTGATCAAGGACGTGCTATTCACAATATTGTGCACTGGCCTAAATGTGGCAGTCAAATATCCATCCAATTCAGACATCCATTTTGAATTCTGCAAAACAGAATTAATCTGGAACCAAAAGATCAGGGATATGATTGTAGCTAAACTTGAATTAGTATTTAACAGCATAATCTGTAACGTTAATTTCCTTTGAATTTAGTACCCTTTATAACAGTCATGGATGTAAAGTTTATATGGAGATATGGGTTCAGTGAGCATGCTTTGCTAAGTGCATTAAGTGATAAAATACCTTATCACAGTGGCTTTGCTGGATGATATGAGACTTCTATAAATCATCAGTCATCTTATTTGTGCTTCTCTGTTTCCCCTCCCCCTTCCACTGTATTATGTGCCGCCATAGAGAGATGAATGATGAAATCAGGTGAGGAGGGGTTAGCGATGGGAGGGCTAATGTTGTGTTTGCTATTAAGATGCACAAGGCAGTTGAACTCCCACTGATCTGAGTGAAAAAACATTTGGTATGGGACTCATCAATCAAAGGGCAGACACCAGAGCTGTCAGATTCCTGGGGTGTGTGTGTGTATCTGCATGCATATGTTGTCCAATCTGACTTACACAGAAGAATGCTCTAGCTTCATTCACCATACCAAACACAATGTGTAGTATTGAAATAGATAGATAAAGGAGAAAGTCAGACAGCTATGCTGTTCCTTATTAAGAGGAGTTGACTGTATTAAACCTCATTACAATATTTCAGTATTAATAATATTATGCTTGTCCAGACCTGATATGCTGTCCATTTACAGTGGTTATTGGGGCCCTGAACCATGTAACCCATTTCAGTTGATGCAATTAAACATGATTACAAATATTGATATGTTGTAAATCTGTTTTCACTGAGGTTCACCATCAACTCTAAATACATACAATTGTCAGCGTATTGCACAATAATTTACTCTTCTTGTTTATCTTCAATGTCAAAGAGTAATCTGAGATGTATTCTAACTTTGTATTCATTTATTTATATGTTGGTTTTGTTTAACAATAGTTATGCTGTGTAAAAATGCCATAATATAGATGCTTTAGCTTGCAGCCTGTATTCTTTCCTGTGTACAATAGATACCTTCACCTTGCTATTCCCTGCAGCCTACACACCCTCCTATCTCTGCCCCCTGCTGTTCAAGTCTCCATCTGCTTATTTTCAGGGGGTTGAAGGACAAGGCTCCACCGATGGGTCTGTGGACCCCTACGGCTCCTTTGAGGGTACCTCATAGAAGGGCCCATGAATATTTTTATTTAGGAGAAGAATTATTTTTATTTTTATAAAATTGAATTGAAATTATTAACTTCTTTATATTTTATTTTAAACCGGTTCAGTAGATAACAGAAGGTACAGTAGTAACATCAATAGTACAGCAATAGTAAATGGCCATATGCCTATTTATATCCTGCACTGTAATGAAAATACCTCTATTTATTAACAAACATGCATAGATATGGGTTAAATATCCACTAGTAATATAGTTAAGCTAAAATGCCAAATGAGCCAACATGTTGCTTTTTATCTGTGGCTTTCATTATTTGTACATATTTAAGACTATCTAGTTAACAGGTTAAATCATTTTAACCTGCACCGGTTATTCTACAACTACATTTGTCAAAACGTGTTTTCAACACCCTTTGTCATCTCTGCTACAATATATGCTTTCCTTAAGCCAAGGTCTCTGGAGACTGCTCTGACTGAATATAAAGAAGACCATTTGACTGGGCCTTTGGTATGCTTAGCTGTAATGTTAGCCCTGGGCTCTTTTAGATAGACACCAGAAATGTCAGTGGAGATGTTTATCTTCAAACTCTCTTGGTGGCCAGCTGTGTCAAATAACATGTCAGTGGCACAAAACGGTGCATTTGTGAGGTCATGATTTCGTTTTTTCAGGATTTGGGGAGACATAAAATGTTTTCATTATAGCACCCATGCATGTTTTTCTATTAAAAGGTAATCACAGGTTCTCTACAAACCAAACTCACAGAGGCTCTTTAACCTAAACAAAGTGTACACATAACTGTAGCCTGTAACTGAACACATCTAATAATAATGATAATATATTTTATATCTGGATGCATTTCAAGACACTCAAGGACAAATGCCTTTTCCCTTCTATTATGTAAAAAAGCTGCTACTGTTACTAATACTGTTGGTTTCCCATTTGTTACTTAGCCTTTGTATCATGATCTTTGGTTAAAAATGAATCACTAAATGAAAACACATAAATGTGATCATTATAGCAAAAGGTGTTTTATTAGTTATGCAATGTAATAAGTAAGGAAGCAAGTAACGAATATTGTAATTATTAACGTTTCCATGATTTTATATTGAAAGTAAATCTACATTCATGATATCAGGCTGATATATTATACTATATACATAATATTGTCAAAGTTCTGAGCTAGTATTATCTTTATAGTAAAAACGCAGCAGGGATGGGAACTGCATGTTTGCAAAAGCAACAGTATGTAGCTGAGCCCATAGAGGGCAGTAACACAACATTAACGATAATACTAAAAGTATTAGTTTAATATTGAATATATTGATTCATGAATTTAATAATGTAAACACAAGATGAACTGCACCAATTGCAGAAGGGTCTTTTCAAGCTGACAGTACTGAAGCAAGTATGCTAGATGGTATACAGCTTTGTAAGGTCAGTTACATAGTCAGCTGGACATACTGTAATGGCTATTTACTCTATCTGCGGTTTATGCATAATTAATGACATGGTCAAAATTACATTATTCTTTTATCTTTCCTAATGAATCTTTGGAGAACTCGTTCACATCCATATGGGCTATGTGATGACACATAACCTTTTTTGACTTCCATTGGAGCCCATTGTTTCTTAAGAACATAATAGTTCCAATGTGTCTGTAAGGACAGTCACAAAAAAGGTATTAGGTTCTGTGTTTAAAGATCCATCAGTTGGATCAAGTTGTGTTGAATGTAAAACACTAGATTACTGACCTGTAGAGTGTTGATGACATCTGGGGCCACAGGAGGAAGATTTTACCATTTAAGTGCTGTGTCACCCTGCTGTTTAGCTAAGACCTACCACGGCATTTTTAATAGAGAATGAATGCTTTTTATGAGCTGAAAACTCATCTGGTCAACCAGCTGTTTTTTCTCATAAGGCCTTAGTGGTGTTTGATCCTCACAAGCAATTTCCTACAGATGAATATCACATTACATCAAATCAAATTGCATTACCTCACAACCAATGAAAAGGCGTATTTCCCAACAGATGGCAGCGTTATCCCGGGGAAATTGCAAAACTCACCTCTTTGGTTTCTGCAAGTGTGCACATTTTTAAAGCTTAATTTAAGAAGAGTCATAGCTAGGTTTTGTCTTCAAAGCTAACATGCTAAATTCAAACCTGCAGGTTTAGTAATAATAATTTCTGTGGTAGAGTAAAGAAGTTTTTATTATTAGACTATGTGTAAAATTGTACTCTTAGATGTATGAATCTGTGATGCTATTTTACAAGAAAAGTTACATTCTGTCTGTAATAGCATTCACATTTAAAAAATGTATGTTTTTCTTAATGAATAAAGTTTTCAATTGAAAAAAGGTTAGCACTTTCTACTGACATATGTTTGCCAGATAAGCAGTTTAGCACAAACCATGTTAGTGAGTTAATTAATTTAAATTTAGAATTTGCTACATCTATTGGCTACAGAACTATGGCTTTATTCTGGCATCATGTGTACTGCCTGATCTTGTGTGGTTTTTGAATTCAATATTGAACCATTGACCACAAAAATACGTGATAAAAAAATGACAGAATATAGGATTACATTGAATTAATGTATTGTTTATTTATTGTACACACACGTCATGGCCCCAAATATATAGTGCGACCCCTTTCTTAACAAATAAACCTTGTCTTGTCTTCTCCATGGGTCAAACCCACTTCGAGAGCCACTGCTCCAAAATACGTTATAGTCTTTAGAAGAAATGGGAAACGGTTACACAAGATAGCATGAGAGAATGTATCTTTCCTGGAAGCGGTGAGTGAATAGGCTCTTTGTTGCTCCGTCTCTCAGTAAAGTATCATGAGGTTAGACTTGGATGTTTCTGTGACTGAGGGACTGCTGACAAAACAGACTATGGCACGATAAAGACTGAGGTATAGTCTCCAAAAGAGAAGGGTAGAAATAACAACTGTTTTGCACAGATATCACATTATCTCTCCTCTTTGGCTCACATCTCCACTTCTAGAAAGTTCTGCAGCTGTCCGGGGATGGCAGGAGATATAAAGAGCACCAGAGAACGAGAAGGGCTAAAGTGACCACAAATGCTTTAAGAGGCATTGTAGAAAGAGATAAAGGCACTAAAAGCAAAGAGAAAACAAATCTCTCCTTCAGTGTCTTATCTGGCATAGCCCTGGCACTCTGAAGGGTATTTAAAATGTAATGGAAGAGGAAAGTGGACTTCAATAGAGGATCAGATTAGAGACATAATTGTGCCTTAGATCCATTTGATACCTCAATATTTCTTATTAATGAGATGCGTTTTATTTTTGTCTTAACAATACATATACTTGCTATACAGGGCCCTGTCCTTGAAGTCAATTTCACTGTTAAACCACACAGAAAAACACAGTGTATGTGTGTGTGGGCTACCAGAATAAGGGGAGGTATATGCTTGCTTTTCTTAGCACCACATCCTCATTAAAACATTCCCTGAGCTGCCCCTGCACTGCTGTAAAGTGACCTTTCCTTTGTTTCAGGTGTCTAATTGGGGTCCAAGGCTTGCTTGTCGACTTAGTGAGACAATTAGCAGTCCGGGCTATGAAGAGTTTTGTTGGTTACAGCTTGTAAGAGAGGCAGGCTTATAGACATGTTCAAATCATTAACTACTACAGTTTTTAGCATTAGCGAGTCACCGTTACTTTGTTTAGGTTTGTGAAGAAATGTAATTTGTTGAATGTAATATCTGACCACTAGGTTGCACACTGGCCAGATATACAGTATGGGGACATTATGGGGGTTGTGTGCAAGTGCAAGAATGTACATGTACAGTATGCATGCTTTCAGTTGGATTGGCCTTCACATTGTGTTTGAAATTAAAGGAATAGTCATTCTGGAGAGAGTTTGTTGATATTTGAAATTGCAGGTTAGTGTGTGTGTGGCCCACAAAGCATCCAATTTGGTCTGAGATGCTGATGCTTATGTTGCGTTCACTCGGCAGACGACAAACGGCATGCCGTCCAAAGTTGAAATATTAAAACATTTTGCTGTCCTCTGCGATGGAATTTCGCTTGATCTCGTCTGAAGACGGTGGGGATAGAACTTTTGGGGAAGTAGCACCCAAAATGTGGAATGCCCTCCCCCACACCCCAAAGGATTGCTGATTCTGTCGACTCTTTTAATAAGCAGCTAAAGACATACCTATTCAAACAGGCATATGGGGATCATTGTTCTTAATCTACAGACTTATGCTTTTGAGTGTTTTTTACGGAACATTTTATTGTGTATTGTACTTTTTTTATTATTTGCTGAATTTTATTTCTAATTTATTTTATTGATAATTGTATTGTGTATTGCAATGTATTTTTCTGTTTGATTGAATACACTTTACTTACTTAGTTAGTTACTTCTAAAGGCCCATTTATGCTTCTGCGTCAAGGCTACGGCGTAAAATACAGACAGGGCGTAACCCTACGTCGTCGGGTATGGCGTAGGTTGACGTGCACCTCTCCAAAAATGTAACTACGCGTCCGTCCATCCGTTGATTCGATGCAGCAGTCTTGTGGATGCAAGCCCATATCAAAGAGAGTAGTACTTTGGAATTAACAACACCATATCCTACGTGCACAGACTGTCTCCCTTTGACAACCATGGTATTATTATTAGATTGATGGAAAGAGACGTTTAAACTTTTTATGTCTTGCTTGAGCATTAATAACCAAGAACTTAGCACATGACAAGACAGAGATTTCCCATATGGCATTTGTTCCAAAGAGCGTTTTTTTATAAATATGATACATATTGGTGTAACTAAGAGATTCGCTGGAAATAAATATTAGTATAGCTTATTTCAATATTTTTACAATGTACTGTTAATGTTCTATTGGGAGCCAAGACATGGGTTCCCCTATGGCATTTACTTGTGGTTAATGCAGCAAAAATCAGTTTTTTATAATACTATTTTATTTGCTCGAAATAAAAAAATGTGTTGATTTTTTCAAAATGTTTACACTCGCATTTAAGACATGGTACTTCGGCATTTTTCCGCATCGTGTCAGTCGCATGCGCAGTCAACATGCACAGGTCCGTGCAGCCGACGCAGAAGCATAAATTGTTGAACCTACGTCGTAGCTGACGCCGTAGTCAAGACGTAGGTTTGATTAAGTAAGTTGTGTGCTCCCTCACACAACATTGTCAAACTGGACATCGAGACACTAATAATGTTTGTATAATGACCTAGATAAAGTAAAATAATGACATAAAATATTAGCTACAAAATAATTTTATTGTAAATATTATTCCACTCTTTGTCACCTATATCAACGATATCGCAATAGCAACATATTATCTTTCGTGTTCTGCTTACATTCCGTAATTATTGCTGTGCCGTCCAGAAGGTGGCAGACAAGATCATATACAGATCCTTTAAAGATTTCTCTTAAAGGCCAGACAATGTAACCTCGCCCGCTACAGTAATATTTCATGCACTTCATTTTAAGTTGAACCATTTGCTATATTTCAATGGGTAAATAGGTTAGTGTACAGTAAAGCACTTAAGCTTCTAGGAATGGAGTCAAGTGTCCTTTAAAGCATTGGGAATGCTAGCTAGACGCTATCCTATTCCCGACTGCAGGAAGAAAACTCATTAGCTAAAAAAAATATACCCTGCTAATTACACCTGCTGCTTCTATTACGGTACATGTGTGCGCGCTCACACATGCACAGGCACACACACACATTCTCTCACACACACAGTCAGGTGTGATACATAGGTATACTGCAGAGAAATGATTTAAAACCAAACTTTAACCTTGAAACCTGTTAACAGGCCAGACTATGAGCTGCAGTTGCTCTGGTGGCAGCAGCGAATCTTTGCGCTTTTCAAATCTCCCAGAAACAAATCAAAATGTGCTTGAACTCAATGCAGTATTGTCAAATATGAATATAAGAGAAAGTGACTTTCTTACTTCTGTCACCCTTCTCAAAGCAATAGGCCTGGTTGTTGCCAGTAAGCAGAACCAGCGAGTGAATAAAGATGAGCTCACCTTGCCATAGAGCGTTAATGACTGTCACTGCTCTTGATCTTCAAGGGTCCTACAAAAGTGTGTCTCGGTTGTGTGTTGTCACATGCCCCCTTCCCCCAGTCCTGTGATAAAGGCTGTGTGCCAGGCTTGTTCTCAGTGGGCCCACCAGGAATACAGGCTTTCATTAGCACTCTGTAATTAGGAACAGATGCATTTTGCAGCATGGGGCGCATAACTTGCACACTGGTGCGCACAGAACAGAAATCTATACACGATGAGTCATGCAAACACCTAGATGTACTGTTCAAATCACTTGTTCCCTTGTTTCATCCAATTGTATGATGACAGTATTCTACAATATAACATATACTATGTCACAAAATGACCCGATCTGATTCTTTTGCTGCCTTAGTTGATGATGGCAAATTAAAATAGTAACTTCTTAATTTTGAAGTAAACGGAATAATTCTCAATGGTTTATATGAAAAATAGATGGTCACATTTATTAATTCCATATCATCAACATATCTGGTATGAGTCACATAGGCCACTGATGGAAAACATATGGCATGTACAGGAATGTGTCTATGAATATGTACAACCCATGTTAACAAAGGTATCTGAATCTATTCATTATTCAGATGTAATGTTCGATCTTGGAGGAAGGACAATGATTACACACCTATCAGCTCTTAAATAAATACATAAAATAAATAAAAAATGTTAATGTAAATGTAAATGACATGAAATAATATATTTCAAATGTCACATGTCCCATATGAAATGACCATATTGAAGGTATGCCTTAGGATGTGTGGTGAGGGAGGATCCTGCAGGACAAATACAACACAGAGGGTCATATTAAAACATGTGTCAGGTCTTTATGGTTGGGTGCATCTCCGTGGTCTAGCCTGGAGTCTTGCCATCACAGCGTGTTTGGGCTTCAATGAGATACATAACCTTACTATATGTGAAAGCATTTCACTCTGCCCCTGACTTCTGGTGGGAATGGCTTTGACACACAGACATCTTCTGAACCACTTTTCACTTGGACAGTTTTATCTTTGTGGAGAGCTTTGCTAGCATCCACACACAACTGAATGTGTAACAATACATATCCAAGTACTGATTATCGATATACAGTCAAAACAGGAATATCTAACTGTGTATGTGAATATATGACAGGTAGCTCTATATACCGTTATATATTTTAGAGGAACTTAGAAGTTGAGGTGTGTGATATGGGTGCTAAAATCTTGCTCAACGCTGCTAATTCATTTACAGATTTAATTAGATGGATGGAGCCCTTACCGATATTAAAACAGAGAGTGAGAGAGTGTTGCCAGCACTACAGGACTTTTTAATTACAACTCCTCATCCACGCTTGCTGACGTCTAGGGAACCAGTTAATTAAAATCCTCATTATTTTACTTTTAATTAGTTCCCCCCTCTTTTGTTTCCTTGCGCCATATGGCAACGTTCCGTGGTCAAATCATCTTAATTGAGCTAATTAAGTTGATCAGTTTAATTATTCAGGCTGCTCTGATTGGATGAAATACCCCCTTAAACATGCCACCCATTCCCATCTTTCCCGGTTAAGTCCATATGTCAATTTTGTAAGTGCATTGATCATTGCTGTAACCTGGCAATAGGTCCATGATGGTGATTGAGATATTATATATATATTATATGACCAAGTGCAGACCTTTATACTGTAATATACACTGAAAATACAGATGTTTGTTTGGAAGTATTCATTGCAACACGCAGTGTGAAAGACATGACCTAACATAAAGTAGCCAATCACCACTGTCTCATTTATGTGAGGGAGTCAAGCTTGTTTTTTTCCTGGGGGTGAAGTAAAGGCTGTATTCAAATCGCTTACATGTGTGACAATGTTTCCTTAGTGTACGTTTAATCCAGCCATTTTATTTGTATTTGTCAAGGCACTCTGGCTGTACTGTAACTACCTATGTCTGTTGCAACATCACACTCATCTCTTACTGCATATTTACTTATCTATTTCCAGACTCAATACAATCAAGGAGTAGTCAAAATGAAACATACAGCTGAGCAGGTTTGGATCAGGGCTTTATTGATAATGCAAATTCTGAATCTCTTATGTGAATGCTTTTAACAAAGAAGATTGAGCAAAAGGCTACAATCTGAAGCAAAGAGAATACTATTTCAGTGTTCAGAGATCAGTCAACATAATAAAGCAGAATATAAGACAGAAAGTCCACCACAAGTTTGATTTATAAAAAACAGAACTAACACACTTAAGAGATACATGCTGTATTCATTATGTTTCTGGAAATGTGGTTGTAACTGATTGAGGCCTTTCTGAATGTCAAGACCTTAACTGAAACCAATGTGACATGATAACATGCCCAGGGGATATTATGGCATGACAGACATTATTATTCATCCTGCAGCCTTCAGATAGCAGATTGTTTGAATATTGTACAAGATAAGCTTGTACACCTCACTTCTCAAATGATACTTACTTAATGTAAAAAAAAATATTGTTTTAAGCATTGTGACGCAAAGCGTAGTAGGCCAGCTAGGCTTTGTTGATGTGAGCAGTGTTTGCCACTTTGTTTATGTTTCTATTTACAGAGCCAGGGCTTTTGTTTATGTTCCTATTTACAGAGCCAGGGCTTTGTAGAAGTAGTATCTTTTCAGCACACACAGAGAACGGTAATATGGCAAAATGTGAGGAGATATTTGGTGAATATTTGTATTGCAATAGCTGGCTATACCTTTAAGTCATTTCTCTTTCCTCAATATTAGTATTATAGTATGCTATTATTAGTATACCTCTTCAGTGATGTTCTAAAAATACGTCTTGATCTTAAACAGCAGCAGTCAAGTCTATAAATTGGTCGTACCGTCCTTATGACACTTATCTATTAGATTACAGATTTGTCTCTAGAAAAAAAGTTAGCTATGTTGCATTTTCATCTAATTTGTGCAACACAAGGAAGTGAAAAAAACATTTCCACAAGCATGTGTTACTTCACTAATCAAATAACTGGCTTTATAAAAAAAAAAGAAAAGAACCAGGTCCAAAGCCACCATAGCTAAGTCATTAAGAGTGTAAAAACGTAGTTGTTTCAGGGCTGTGCAGAGCAGAAGCCACTAGAGATACTTACTAATTGGTTCTTGAATTCGTCAAGCTAATTAGCGATATGCAGATGAGGCTTGATCGGCTTGAATGTGACATGTAACTTGCACCATGGAGGGAGATTAGGAGGCAAAACACACACACACACACACACACACGCACACACACACACACACAGCATACAAATATATGGAGATAAATAAGTTAATTTGCATATCTTAATGAATTTGTTTTATGGTTTTCAAAATTACTGACATGGAGTAAATTATTGATAGATCTGCACTGGCATAGGCTGTGGATGTAAATTTGCTACTAAAATCATGCTTTATCATTTCAACTAATGAAACTTACTGAATGTTGCTTATCTTATGAAAGTACATTTTATAAGTCAGAATACTAACAGATGTATAGTGTTTTCAGGTGGCGATAAGCATGCCAAATAAACAGTTCGTAGGTCATGTTTCTTCTGTTCAATGATAACGTCATCAAACATTACTGTACACCCACACAACAAGCAATTCTGACAAGCATAATATGGATTCCTAACCCATACTTAAGTTTGAATCACGAGCATGAAACATTCAAGGAATGTGTTCCTCCATTAAACACACTTTGAAACTCTGGCATGGAATGCTTATTGCTATTTTGACTGTGAAGCTAATTGGAGCAGCCATAAGAGTAACCCATTCTCTGGGAACTGCACTTAAAAAATTCACAGCTGCCTACTTTGGCTGGTCCAGCCATACACCATGGTTCACATAACAATGAGACGCCTACAGAATAGTAAACAACCTGTAAATTGACCTGGTGGTGATTTCCCCTCCATAGGCTCATATAAAAACTATTGAGCTAATTAGCTTTTTGAATCTCAAACTAAATCTACTTGGAAAAAGCAATCACGGGTTAATACTGAAGGAGAGGTCCTGTGAATGCCAGAAAATAACAACAAAAAAAAATCAATTCACTATTTTATATAAATGGGACTGAGAAGCACTGTAACATTTGGAGCTAGACACAGAGGGACATAAAGAGATACACATACCATTTTCATTATGAAATGCAACAACAAAAGAAGACAATTTCTTTGTGTTTTCCTTTTTTTGGCCCAGTAAACAGCCACAGAAAGTGCAAACTGCTGCCTGCCTGGCGCCTACAGGAAAGGCTTCCCTCCCCTCTAATTAGGCCAGCTCACCAGATTAGGCCTCATTAGGCTCCAGCATTGGACTTGGAAGCTAAAGCCCGGGCCTCCAGCGCATCCCACTTTAATTGCTTCAGTAATGGCCCCAGCTCCAGCCTTTGAAATTCCTTTCCTGAGGGTAATCAGCCATGTTTGTGTAAGAGCGGACAGTTTTTATTTCCTACTTGTATGTATGTTACTTCTGACTATAAAATGCATCTGCTATATTTGTGTATCTGCTAAACACATTCAGCCCCTCTTCCCTAACAGACATACAGTAATGTACACTGCACATTTATACAACAAGAGTGCTTATTCTCTAGATTGTTTGAGCATTCAAATCTATTTTATGGTGTAGCAAAAAAAATATATATAATAAAAAGGCAACATAGGACTTAAGACAACCATAGAGCACACTATGTCATGACATAAATGAGCACATGCCTTCCAAGCCTCAAACATTTTGTACAGCCTTTCCAAACCATTGACGCAAATAAACATTTAGAGTGTAGAAGTCACTATCATAATCTTGGCATTACAGCTCATACAGCCAAGAGAACCTTTAACAGTTATAACTGCATCAAACATAATTCAACTTCATCGTCCCTGGAACCTATATCACCACCTGAATATACATAGTCTTTCAAGATAAAGACAAAAGCAAACTAATCCAGTCTTATGAATGAATGAAAAGTCATAGATCATTAATGCAAACAAATGGAGAAATATAGAGCATCAGTAAAGCCCCCCTCTCCCTCCAGCACCTTGGACAATGCAAGGATCACAGTGCTGAACGGCACACACAGCAGGCCTCAGCGTGTGTGGTCTGTGTCACTGCATTGGGCCACAATAGTTCTCTGAACGCCGCCTTGCTGCTCCATGCGTCTCTCCTATACTGTACCCTGCTCAGCATTACCGGGTTGGTGGAGAATATGAACCAGTCCAGAAATCATTCCATTCAAAACTATTTGGCTATGCCAGTCTTTCTTAGGGAGGAACAGGCATCAGTGTTCAGTACAAATACATTCCACTTCCTTGACGTTGTCCTCAAAATTCCATCCAAAAAACAGAAGTTGCTGTGTTGTGTCTGGGTTGATGGGCCAATCAAGACTCAGGCCCATGTAGAGGTGGGAGGGGCATGTGGCGGATGTGATGAAGAGGTGGGGGAGAAGGCACACGTTTGTTTCGTCTTTAGTTCCTCAGCAGACCTGCAGACAATAGAGAAACAGACTGTACAACAAGGTATGTGGAGAAAGGAACTTGTTCCTTCAGTTTGGTGCATGGAGGCCAACTGGACACACGTCTGTTCAGTTACCAACTAACTACATTCGTGTTTGGATTGTTTTAGTGCATAGTAACAAACAGAAGCAGCAGAAAGAAAGCTATGATACTGTAACAATCTTTGACAGGTTACAGTTATATCAGAACTTACAACAAAAATAAACAGATGAATGGGACAGACATTAAGATGGTGCCTTCGAGCAATGTACCTTTAAAAAAGGGATCAAACTGGAGCAGTGTGAAATGCATATTGTTATAATTACCACCACTCTGTATGGAAACGGAAACCATGAGACCATTTGGTCATGTCAACCATATGGCCCTCTCACCTTCTGGTCAGGCATAATGCCGCTGGTCTGGAGTGGCATGGGGTGGTTGCTGAGTAGGCCTCCACCCGGACGGTCGTGCTCACAGAAGATGGTACCATTGACGCAGTGGAAGCGGTCGCCAGGCACCAGCCGGTTCCTACAGGTGGCGCAGGTGAAACACTAACGAGAAAGAGCGAGTGCGAGAGAATATTAATGATGCAAAAGTAATTTGTATTTATCTTTCTTAATAATGCATTGTTTGCATTACATGTAAAGTAAGGTCTGTTTTGGATGAAAATCATCTCTATGGACAGATACTGACTGCCACAGTAGGGAAAACACAAGTATAGCTCATAAGCATTGTACTATTGCATTTAGTAATGCTAGTGCTAGCATAACTAGAAACTAGCTTCTTTAGTTTCATCTTAGTCTCAGCATCTGCTGTTCATTAGCACTACCTCACAAACTTTTGTGTTTGATACATAGCATGTCAACACTATGGGGTAGTATATTTTCATCTTATAGCATCTTCACTCAAGTGTTATCTGCAATTTCCAGCAAGATGCAATGCTTTGCTGTAATTACTAATTGCAGACAGTCTCTTTGTTTAGTAGCCTTGTATAACTGATTTTACAATACATGCATAACAGCCAGACTCGTGTCACATAGTTTCCCCAACAAATTCCTCAGTACATAGTTAACGCCCAAAAAAATAAAAAATCAATAAAAAACAAGTGTGTACACACACACACACGCACACGCACACACACACACACACACACACACACACATATTTGTATTCAATGGACAGTTTTCCAAACCATCTGGCGCATCAGGATAGCTTGTATTTGCCTTACCCAAAAAAAAGCTATTTTGGTTATAAACTATTACACCTCTCCTGGTGTGGCTGCCATCCCCCTCTACTCCCTAGAATCATGACTTCCCCTCCCCCTCCTCCAGCTGTAACAGACACTGGGTTCTGGAACTAGTCTGCTAGTCTCAGAGTCAGCCTTTACTTGGTCAAATCTGGCTGCATCAAGGTATTTTGATTGACATGCACACCAAGTAAATTACTTATTGACCAAATTGGATTACACATAATACTTTGTTGGGAAACTAAGTCATACAAGTTTGGCTGTTTGCATCGCATAAAAACATACCACTTAAAAGAAATGTAAAAGACTGAAATTAAATCACTGAACTAACATCATACTGGAATTAAAGTACATATAGATTCATGTGAGAGGCGATGCTAACAGCTAATGAAGGCCCACTGCCTGATAGACCCCTGGTAGCATGTCAGCACTATGCACAGACGTTCAGCACCAGTAGCTTACAGTATGTGGTGTAGTGCTGATGAAAGAGATTGAGACTAGGAGTGCTACACTGTACTCACTTTAAGATGATACACATTCCCCTGTGCTCGCATCACCATCTCACTGGCAGGGATGGACTGGCCACAAGCGCTGCATGCTCCGCTGTGTCCAAATAGCCTGGAGACAAACGCATGACACTATTATGACACTCATAATATTGGTCACCCGTGCATCAATACCCTCTATTGATAGACAAGGCTATCTCCCAGTGACATCGGTCACATTAAAATAAATTATTTTCTAATTCAATTTTAATTGGAATTATGATGCGGATCTGAACTTCCCATCAGTGTCCCATGATGGCAGTGTTCCTTTAAATTGAATAATTTACAACATACACCTTTTATGACACAAATAGCAGATGCATTGATTTGAACATACAGTAGCTGACTGATAAATAGTAAGCATAAGCTCTTTCTGTGCCTTAATTTGGTCATTGTGACATGTACTGCATGTGCAAATGTGCTGTATTTCAAAACCGCTTCAACAACAGAAGCAGTAATGCATAAATGCATGGTAAAAGCAAGGTCTCCGGGGATCCAATGTAAACAGCAGTAGTGTCAGTTTTCATTACACTGAGAAATCTATATATAGCTCATAATGATAGTTTAATGCAAAGTTCATACTGTATCTGTAGGCACTTTAAACATTTCACAAGGACAGCATTATGCTTTGTTATAATGCCTCAGGAAAATGAATTAAAACATCTAAATAATCATACATTGAATAGATTTTCACCTGATTTCAATATTGCTAAATATGTACTATTGTGACATTATTTAGGATAATGCAAATTAGGTTCTGTAATAATGGCAGACCAACAGAGTGACTACAAGTTACTGCAGATTGTGTGAAAGTCCATTTATATTTTTTGGGTGCACAGTTTTAATAGGCATGCTGTATTATTACTGGCCTCATATACAACGTGTGCTGTGTTTTCTCCAAAGCTGGCTTGGGGATAAGGCTTTTCCGGATGCCCCTGAACCTCAAACAGTGTTTTCTCTGGAGATGTGCATACAATCTCCAGTTGTGTTAAACCAACCAGCCTCTCAAAGAGCAACATACCGGCACACTGACCACAAAGAATGTAAAACCAAAGAGGCCACACATGCAAGGACAGACTTTGTAGCACTTTGGCGCAAAATGTTGCAATTTAAATGGCAATAACACCAAGTGTAAGGCTGCATGCACCTTGTTGGTGTGTACCAGTACTACACATCAGAAACGTTAGAGGCACCTGAATTAAACCCAGCCATGAAGAAAAACCTGTTCTTTTGTCAGACTTTAGTCAAGCCCTACCTATTGCGTTCACAGATTTCATTGAAACCTGAACACCTGGTGTCTTTTGTGTACACCTGACAAAAAATAATCCTAAATTCCTCAACTCTTACCCACTGCTATTGAGGGTTGTCTGTACTTGTCTGACAAGCATTAGAGGAGAACCATTAGTATTCTACAATGTTACATTGCATGCCTGGGTTTACGGATGGATTTACCAACAATGTTTGTTTGGTTATAAATCCATTTCCAAATGCATTTATCATTTGTTTGCAGAGCACTAATGCTGCATAGAATAAATCTCATGAGGAAGGCGGTACTTTCAATTCATTTTGAATCAGTTTTCAAAACTTCAGTGACAAACAGTAGTAAGACCCCTTTGATTTATTATACTAGTGTAGAATACTAGTTGCTAGCCTTGTGATACCATCCTAAGCTCACACGCTCCCGTTTGACTGTCCCACGAGTATAAGTCTGGACAGGCTGCAAGTCCATGTGCTTGGATCTTAACAACCAGTGGTCAGGATCCAATCAGCGGGCATGGGTTACGTGTGAAGTTAGCCCGAGATAGACCAATAGGCAGTACCTGCCCTTTTCTAGTTTCAATGGACGGCTTGGCAAAATGTGCAGGTACCATTAGCAGCGTTTGGACAGCATTTACCTGATGTAGTCATTCTTGCAGAGAATCATGCCTCCTTTGCTGTAGCAGGTGCTGCTGTACTCTCCTAGCTGGGCATGGCAGCAGGAGCACTTGAGGCAGCGCGTGTGCCAGTAGCGCTCCATAGAGAACAGCAGGAAGCGGTCGGTGATGCGGCCTCCGCAGCCCGCGCACGACCTGCCCGCCGCTGCGCCGCCACCGCCCATTACGGCCACGGCAGGAGCCTCCACCCTGCTGTTCACCATGGCTGGCCTGGACACACACACGCACACGGCATTAGCTTAGCTGGGAAACTGACCGCTAGCAGCTGGAACTTGAAGCAAGGCAACAGTAATGTATAACACTCATTATGGGGACCTTAACATAAGACATAAGACAACGTCATGGTGAAGGAATTATTTGGCCACTATAGCAACAACACATGTTCTATATTGACTTCACATTAACACAACTTTAATTTAATGTAGTTAAATACAGGAAATTATTTGTTAGTTAATAATAACCAGCTATGAACTTATGTTAATAGATGTTTGCAAGTACATTCATAGGCCCACTGGGTCACTTCCAAATGTACAGGTTCAAATCGCTTATATTACGCTAGCCAGCACACACCAACTGTTGGCATTAAGAATGAGTTGGCATTGGAGTTAAATCATGAGTAATAATAAAATAGTATCTGACGGTTTACTGATTATATTGATAAAGTGAGATGCGAGTAGGAAAAATCAGATCTTGTTTTATCAATAATCCAGGTTCTATCCCGATACCTCAACCTAAACCACTTTACACACTCATAGGATTATGGGTAACTTTCTAGTAGTTTGTTTCTCAAATGTCCAATCAGTTGATTGTGGAACATGTTGGCATAAAGTTGGGTGTGGTGTGTTAGTATGTGGATGTGTATGGGAAAGTCCTGACTGCTGCCACCCTGCCAGAGTACCTTTGATGACCGTGGCACAGCAATAAGCAGCTGCTCCAACCAAACTAGTTCAAAAGATATTCTTAACCAAAGTTAAGCCACTTTCTTTTTTGGCCTGCTGTGAATAGCCCCTCATTTGATAATACGCCCTGAAAGAACCTTTTTATGCTGTTGGGCTCCCTAAATATTCATGGACTGCTCTAACAAGCTAGAGTTCCATATAAAGTTTATGAAGAAGTATTTCAGCTGTTCACAGATAAACGCTTCACTTGCTTCATGTTAGAAAGTCTGTTTGAAAATGCTCATCTACAGGAAAGGCATTTTGCATGTAGGATCAGTCTCCCCTCTAGCGTGTATCGGAACCTCTAGTTTTTCCATTACTGAACTGATTTCATGCACAGCTGGGAATAATACCGCTTTTGAATCACACTAAGTAGAACCACAGCAGAATGAAACCAAGCAATGAGTAACTAGGCATGTTCACCCTCTCTGTGATTTACAAGCATGGCCAACAACAACACAAAATAATTGCAGGGACAGGTTTCCTTTTCCAATGAACAACAGCGGCATAATTTGTCCTCCAGAGCATCTAATTTCAGCGAGGGCATGTTTGCCTTTATGAGTACCCTTCCCTCAAGATCATTTCAGCATGCCTCTGGTCTACTGCAGCTATGCAGCTTACCCTACTTGCATTGTCCTCTGCCCTGGACACCTGGCTCCAATTAAGTAGAAGAACACCCATGTATGAACCCGAGACTTCGCTCGTAGCTTTGAAAAGAAAAAAAAGAGCTATTTTTAAACAGAGCAAAATTAGGCACTTCACAAATGAATCCCTGTCAATGCCCAAGCTGCTTTCAAAAACAGGTCCTCAGTCATCACTCAGTTACACACTTATAGTAAAGAATCATTTGTTAGCACTCAAAAGTTTCAGGTTCCCAAATGACTTCCATATGAATTATGGGAAATGCTGTGGAGGGTGTGGGTAGTTATAATGAAGGTTTTAGTAAATTAAGATGGCAATATGGAATGAAATCTGGAGAAGACGAATGATACTGTAGCATCAATTGGATTTACTTACATTTATCAGGATATACAGTGGGATGAACTGACATTATGCGTGGATCATGGTTTTGGAACTGAACAATGAGTGTCCTTTCATTATAACTGAGGGATTGCAGGGAATGGGGAAACTCGTGAATAAAGGGATAGAGTCATATGAAATAAAAGTAACATGTTTAGTGGTGCAATTTCATATAAAACAGCAAAGAGGTATTTATGTAAGATGTATTAGCCCTGAGCAATTATTATCATAACATCCACATGCAGTATAAACAAGCATTAGTCTTAAAGCTGCAGTATGTAGTGATTATGTATTATGAATGTGTGCATCTGTGCATTTACAGTCAAACACAGGATGTCTTATGATCCTCTCTCCCCCCTCTCGCTCACTCAAACCACTCACTATATCCATTTCCTGTCGTCAGTGCCAGATTCCTTGGGCGGCACATTACCAGCATGAAATCAATTACCAGGCCTACATCTACCAACACTGAAGCCACCACCCTTGAACCCGTGAATATACAGTATATAGCAAGGGGGATTTTTGGTTGAACAGGAACCAAATTAGCCTTCCATTTTTCCATGACAGCATGTCAACTAAATGTCACTCGCAACTTGTCAACAGGAGCAACAGTGTATACAGCAGGTATGGAAGACTATTAGCATGCATACAGTAGCTTCCTGAGTTAGCCTAGCATTTCCATGCGTGAACTGAAAGGCCTGCAGCTCTTTTGTCTGGCAGGCAGCCTGCAGAAACAGTTTGGTTATCACATCTCTACACATGTTTGTGGGAGAACAAACCAGAGATAGTTCAAGCCCAGATGAAAGAGATGCTGTCGATAATTAGTGTTTGGTTGATTAGTAAGCATATGTTGAACAACAGGTTTGTGACCCTCAAATCATTTTTTTTAGCTTGTGTGGTCAAGTTCAAAGGGAAAATAATTTTTGACTGGCTAATATAAAGCTAACAGTTAATGCCAAAAGATTACTGTTGTGTGATTGTGTCACCTTTCAGGTCACATACCTGCTGTATTTAAGAGTAAACTTTTTTTAAATTTATGTCCTGCGTGTATATAATGTATGGATCACAAATATGTCCAGGTGGTCCACATAGCATTTTTCTAAATGTTTGTGTTGAAAGATACTGCCCAGACAAAAATATTCTGCAAAACATAATAATCACTGTGAATGACAAGTGAAGATAAGCTCTCTTAATTTTCCAATAAACCTCTGCATTCACCCACTTTCCTGTTTTCCTGCATTATGAAATCATGAAAACCTGCTGATTTAAATTAAACTTTCCTACTTTACATGTGGATATCCTACTAAGAAATTTTCTGGGTTGGGTTGAAAAGGAAAAGATCCCATCAGACTTATCACAATCGATAAGTCACAACTTATCTTCTGAAATCAGGTCACTAATGCTGTGCACTGAATAGAGAGCTCAATCTAAAACTTAAAAAATAGAATTAAAATAAGAAATAACTGGTTCTTGATTTGATTTAATACTTTTATTTCCTTTGTAATTTGGCATTGATTTAAAACACTGTTCCCATTGTAATTTATTCATCACATCTGACAAATATTACCTCACTTTTGACATTTTACAAATTTTGAGACCATTTACATCAATGCAGGTGCTACAACCCACTTTGGTACAGAGACATATGCAAACAACAGGTGCTATATTGTCATTTGATTTCAGATAGATAGATAGATAGATAGATAGATAGATAGATAGATAGATAGATAGATGACTACAATAATTATTAAAAACAACAAGATGTTTGGCTTTTCATACACTTTATCTAACACACACACACACACACACACACACACACACACACACACACACACAAACTAAGACCCCACACACCAAATGAAGCCCCCAATTATTAGGTTTTTTAATTATTTGGAACATTTTAGAATATAAGCATTATATTGAGCCTTGAAAAAACATGAAGGTTACATTATGCTTTACAGTAAGTCGAGATAGCCTGTCCTACTAAATTGTATAGTTTTGGATAATACAAATTCAGCTAATATCAAATGGCTACACGTTTTATACTGTCAATGTGTCACCTTGTCAAGAAAGAGCTTTGTCTGTGTATATACCTATTTCATGTTTTGCTGCACCAAATAATTTCTAACAACATACGGGACAATTCCAGAAACTGCAAAAATTAACCTTTATATTATTCAAGATCGCTTATTTTATCATCGGCACAGAGAGGGACCATACCCACGGACCTGTGTCATTACAACATAGTCCTACTAAGTCTAGTTTTAATTAACGAAGAAGGCAAAAATCCCCATTGTATCCCATCGGGCGTTCAGCAGCAGCAAAAAGGTAGGGGATAATTCAATGCCTAAATATGTTTCTGCGGTAAAAGTGAATCACGTCTGTGGTCTGTCTTTAACTTTGCAATGGGAGTAACCTCTATAGGAGTAACTTATTGGACCGCATAGACAGCTCTCAGAAGAGGCTCCAATTGTTCTTTTTTATTTTTTCCGTTTGCATAACCCTACCTCCACCATCTGCATTATATTGCCTAAATCACGTCCAGAAATATCACAATATTAACGTTTTTATTAAATGTGGAGTCAAAAAATGCACATAACCTATTTAACTCACCTTGCTGTTGAAAAGTTGAAGACACCACCAGGCAGAACAACCTTGTCACGCGCGCTTCTTTGAGTAACACTTGGGCTTTAGGTGAGTAACCTAGGCGAACAGTTCTTACTGGTTTTAAGGCGGGCTTCCAAATTCTGCGTTTTCTTACCACTCCCGTGCTGATGAGTAGTAGGCTAGTTAATCTCCAAATAATTAGGTACAAACTTAATGTTATTCATCATCAGTCCTACTGGAAATGTATTGTAATTTCATATAGGTTATATTTACGAAGGAATGATCTACATAGAGTTCAATAAGCTGAATTACTTCCAAACCAAATCGAGAGGGAATGCGTTTTTAAATCACACCTCCTACAACGTCACACACGCAACAGCGATGGGCGTGGCGATTGTCAGAATGATAGATTACTTTGGAACTGCAGAATTCACTTTTTCCTATTTAAGGATGTTTCAAATAAAACACAATATAAAACACAATTTACTGGTTAGCGCAGCAGAGGATGCCAGAGGATACCATGTGTGTTTGGCCAGAAAGCTAGAAGAGACTTCTGCTTCAATGTATAGGCTACAAACTATCTGTTATTTACAATCCAATAACTCAATAAAAATTATTGGCTAGTTAAGCAAGTACTGCATATTTTATAAAGGCATAGTCAGGCACTAGCAGTAGGCTAGTCACCGTTATTACCCAGTCGGAGGTAATCATCTAAGCATATTTAAAAACGTTTCAGGATAAATTTGACACCTTCTTCTAATCATAACGCAAGTTCCGTCAGCGCATATAATTATGTGGTTATTAATAGTGTACCCTTTGTGCTTCTTATTGTGTAAATAACCCTTCACCCTCTACTATAGGCTATAACCCTGCGTTCAGGATGGTGTAACGTATGTAATGAACGCCAACGGCAGGGCTGAACAGCAGGTTAGAAAACAGGGAGGAGTTGGACTGTCCATACCGGCTGTGGGTTGAACAATGTTCACAAGGCTAACAATAACGATAGTTTGTGTTTTACTGCTTTAGATTGTTGTGTTTCAGGAGCACAGATGCACAAGATGATGGTATCATGGCTAGAGAACCACAATTGTCGGAGCTGGTGCATATGCATCCAATTAAAGGATATGTCCTCGGCTGTGTGTGATTTCAGAATTTCTAAGATTAGCTATGTAATAAAAGCGACATTTGCTACTAAATACTGTTGATTACTTATACTCAAATACTTACGATATATAATCCCCCCAGATAAATATGCGGTTACACAGCACTGAGCATCACTCGCCACGCCCGTTGAATGCAGCAAACGTATTTGGAAGTACTTCAAGAACGTTTTGAACGTTTTCGAACTAACTTCATATCTGCAGAGGCGTGTGATAGGCCTATTTTAAGAGTCATATTAGTATCTAATTAGTTTAGTTTATTGACCACATTGATATTGGTTTTACCTAATTTATTTTTTTTTAAGTTTTACAAACTAGCCTACAATGTTATTTTTTCTTCAAAATGTATATGCTGATAAAGTTGATCACAAACAGTGTTGATCATAAATATATTATTTATATTGCTTGTAGTGGTCACAATAATGCGTGTGATATAATTTAACTCGTTAATCCGTCTTGTCACTTATTGGAAATTTTGCCTACTTTGTAAAATCAAAAGTTATTGAATTTGTCTAGACTGCTTAAGCCTTCATGTTTGTATTTTTAAAAAATTATACAAGATTGACATCTAGTGGACAAATCACATATGGGCCCACGAAAATGCAGAACTTTCATTATGCTACAGTAGTGTTGTGTAATCAGCCATAACTTCAAATACCGTTTTGTAAAATCCAACTTGTATTTGATCACAATTCTTGAACTAGTCAGTTTAGAGACAGGGGGTCAACATTACTTATTATACTATTATTACTTATATAACCATCAACTTATTGGAGTGTGGAAAATGTGTATTAAGACATAGCACACGTTCCTATTAACTTTGAAAAATTGATGGTTCCAAACAGAAAAGTGTTAATCCCTAAAGCTTAATCATATATATTATAGCCCACAGAATGCACATTGAAATGTTGATTTAGGTGAGTTGAACACTTTAATCAGTGAACTCACCCAAGTCACAAAAAGGTCCTACAGGAATTTGAGCTATTTGTGAAGGCATCGTGCAAGAATTGTGCTGGTGTTAAAAAATCCTGTAGAAAGTCCTACAATAATAATGAATTCCTGCAGGACCCAAACCTGCAGGTTTTTTAAATTCCTGCAGGATTTGATAATTCCTTCAGGAACAAGTAGATTCCTGCAGGACCCAAATTTGCAGGTTTTTAATATTCCTACAGGATTATATTATTTCTGCAGGAAAAAGTCGATTCCTTCAGTACCCAAACCTGCAGGTTTTTGATATTCCTGCAGGATTAACGACTCAGAGCTGAATTAATTATTAATATCTAACACATATGGTTTCATAAGTGATATTAAAAAAATAACTGATGTTGTATCAGTTCTTTACTAGTACAACTAGTACTAGTTGTATTATAATGTAATTTAGTTTTTTTAGCGAATCATTATTGTTTGAATAAGATAATACAATCTATATTTGTTTCCTATTAAATTGGTTGGTGTGTCTACATGAAGGGGTGTATTACTGATTATGTTTAGCTTGACTTACTACTACCACCAATATCCTTATCGATCCTAGAAGGAATAGATGGATATTAGATACATATTAAGAGTAACTCTGCATTCACTGCAAGAAGAGGTTACACATGCTTGCATACATATAACTGGCGATGATCAGTCTCCTATTTTGCATAAGCTATAACAACAATGGTCGTGGTACTCCTGTCATATTTACTGGTGGTTTACAGCTAACTAACATTTTGTTTACACAGTCAATGTCTCTCCCTAGATACATGCATCCAGGTAGTGCTTTGAGTCAAACCACAATGTTGTCAATTGCCTGCATACACCTAACAAAATACCATGCATATTGTCAAAGACAAACCCTGCAGCCATATTGAGAAATATTAGGAGCATTAAAGCGGGTGGTCCCTTAACACCACGGATACATAATGCTGTTTCTGCTGTTGATGCAGCCTCATCACAGTGTCTTGCATGAGTGCGTGGCTCAGGCTCCTCATCCTGTAGTGTATAAACTTTGGTTACTTTTCAACCATCTCCCCTTTTTGATTACATTCATGTTCCCCATCAAACTGTTTGATGTTCTGTACAGTGCAGAGAGCTACATAGTCACATATGCATAGCAAATTGTCAACATGCAAAACTTTAATTTCCCCTTCAAACTGGCATGATATGCCCTAATCTTCAAGAAAAGCACAATCGTCAACAAATGACTGGAGAAAGGAATTAATCTCATACTTATTTGGCCCAAACCATAGCCCACCTGTTACGCCGTGGTGTTGGAGGCGAGTGCAAACGAACGAAAAACACAACGGGGAAAGGAAAAACAGCCACGAGCCC
>JAODLL010000004.1:2319546-2329552 GCA_026546735.1 Forbesichthys agassizii | reverse complement strand
CTGTGTTGCCATGCCGTTATATTGTGTCATGTTGTGTCACTGGGTGTTGTCTCGTGTGCTGTGTTGCCATGCCGTTATATTGTGTCATGTTGTGTCACTGGGTGTTGTCTCGTGTGCTGTGTTGCCATGCTGTTATATTGTGTTGCGTGTGTCACTGGGTGTTGTCTCGTGTGTACTTCAGGCTGAGGCACGCTCTAGGATACTACAGCTTCTATCATACTGCCACCTACACCCTCAAAGACCCGGGGCTGCCCCACGTTCCGCCAGCTAAGAACGGGACCGCCAGTGAGGCCATCGTCATCAGCCCTATTACACCAGTGTCTCCTCTGCCCCTGCCTCTGCTTCCACTAATGCCCCCGCTGACACCCCCTCTCCTACCCACCCCTCTCCCCCTAATTCACACCACCCCTCCCAGCCCCCACCTGTCATGTGGTGCTGCCTCAGAGGCAGACGTGTACTCCCGCATCGGAGTATTCCGGCCCTCAAGACTCTCGAGACCTTCCAGTCAAACACAGGTCATCCTGTTCGAACACTCCTCACTTTGACATATATAACACAGTGAATGGATAGAGGAACACATAACACTATGGCCATCATTTGCACATGTGGACTTAGAAGAACTTACTGTTTTATTGTATTTATTGTCCAAGACTGCTGATTATTACATGTGTTGTAGTTGTTAAAGGCTTTCTGTGTGATCTCGCCTGCCACTAGGTTTTACAATAAATTAATGTCATCATCCAGTTTTCCAGGTATTCCTAAATGTACTTGTCTTTGATCATCACAAATTGTTATTTAAATGTGTCCTTTCTTACTTTCTGAATAGAAATCACCTTTGTAACACTACCCCTCTCATCCATAACACGGGTCAAAAATGACCCGCATCTATTTCCTGTGTTATTTAATGCATGGCTAGATAGATAAAGCAAAGAAACTCCTTTGCTTTATCTTTGAAATAAAATGTATTTTATAATTTAATATTCAAGGTTTTAAATAAATATCTTGTTTTTGATTACTACAAATCATAACTTTTATTGAGAGAGATTAATAAAACTCCACCAGCTACTGTATGTAAAATGGTAAATGGACTGAATACATATATAACTTTCAAACTTCCGGCCACTCAAAGCATAATGGTATAGCCACACATTCACATACATGAAAATACAGAGGAAATTATTACGGGTCATTTTTGAGCCATGTTGTGCATTAGAAGGGGTTTGTGTAGCTTGTGCCAGTACCATCAAATGGTTTCTTAAACAAGTATTTGTATTAAAGAAAATAGGAGTACAGAGCAAATGAATGATTCCAGGTGATATTGATATTGAGACCTTGTTTACCTTGCTGTTAATTGTTTCCCTACATTTAAATTGTCTTCTAAAGCTTTGACCAGATACACATTTAACACATTTATATGTGGTTTAGTTGTTCACTCTTATAAAGTTGAGTCAGTCTTTCTAGGATTCAATCACTTAAATCTCTTTTTGTTTGTGTCTTCATAAATACCAGCTGTTGGGAGACTGTTTTTTTATATATGATGTATTTGATATCACCCATAATAGCCATATCTATCACACATTATGAGCTCCTTGATGTTAACATTTCAGAAATATTTTCTTTTTTTAGCAAAACTGGTGAATAATATTAGCATACACATTTTTATCAATGTTATATAAAAAATGAAATGATCAATGAATAAATGTTGTTGGCATTCATTTCTTGTTTATTGTTTATTATTATGATTTATTAAATTATTTCTCTGTTTGTCTATATTGTTTTTAAAATATCAGATATGAAAAAACTTGTATGTTTATTTTCATCACATTTCTTACATTTATGTAAAGCTTTACACACAATGAGTACATAAACACATGATACTGATATAGCACATCACAGTATGTATTGTATTGTAACAGTATTACTGTTGCAGGCAAGTTGACTTCACTGCAGAAAAATGGCAGCTACTGCAGCTGAAGATATCAAACATCAACTCAAAAACAGCATTTGTTTGATGTCCCATTGATACGACTCCCTGTGAAAAGCCAAGCCAAATTACAGCACTATAGCTGCAACAAGTGCAAAGTAAGCAGAGTGTATGTGGACAATCAAACAGGAATATTGAGTCCAAAGAATCAAGATTAAAGAGAAAAGGCCAGAAGTTGAGGAAATATGACGAAGGAAAAATATTCTGAGAGGATTACGAAGAATGTCATTCAGGACAAACTGAGAGAGCAGTAACAGTCTACTGTACAGTTTCAATATACAATAGAGAGTGCAAGTGTCACACTGTCCTTTTATCCCACCTGCACAGAGACAAAGTCCATTGGTACTGGTATAATAAAATGGCGGGCCACTTGACTTGAGTGTTCTCTCAGCTATACAATTGATATATCAGAATACTAGACTAAGAATATATTTTACATGTTTACTACTGCTCCTTTCAATGTAAGTGTCTGCTAATTGGAATTAAAGGTGAGCTAATACATTTTTTGCTAATTATCTCCACAATCTGTTAGCTGCCTGTTATCTGCGCGATGAAAATATAATATGGTGTTTCTGCAGCCTTGGTTCAACAAATGGGAACCCAATCAAAGTAGTGCAGCACTATCCTAGCCTTGGCAATGGGTATCCAATGTCGGGGGCGGAGCTTCTGAGGAAATCACCATTGAAGAAAGATGTTTTTTGGTTCAAATATCAACAATCTTTCTCCAACATTGCTGACACTACCTTTCAGTCATCAGTAACATTTTTCAGTAACACATGATTTTACTCTTATATCACACACTATTCAGATAATAGATTTCACAAATTGTTGTGAGAATAAACTGCCAGGAAGGAATGATATGTTTAACACTTCTATCTAGCTAGCTTCTAGATAACAGTTGGCAGAAGAACTCCACTAAGCAGGGCCTTGAGTATCTTTCAGTCTCATAATCCCAGAATGTTATTCCTTTGACAACATAAATGCAACAGGCTGCACTGCAGATTTAACTGAACCATTCAAGAGTAATGTGCTGCATCATTTTCTTAGATGAGAGAACAAACAGATTTGAGTGAAATACTTACAACAGTGCAACCACATTACAAATAAGAATGAAAATAGTCAATAATTCGACTTTATTTCTGTGCTTTAATGTCTGTGGCAAATCTATATACACATCCAGTCTCCATGAAATGCGTGTGTCCAGATGTTAGACCTAACCCTCCTGTCCAACCAAATTAACTAATAATATAAGAAAACCATGTTTTAAAACACATTGACATTCCATGGTGAGAGGTACTCCAGCAGTGGGAAATCACTATGATGGAACAACAAGCAGTTTAATACCCAAACCTTAAAAGCAAAATGTTTGTGTGTACAGTATAGGGGCTTACTGTGTCCAGCTGTTGGTGTAGAGCTCATACACTGTTTCCGTATTACCTTGTTGCAAGAGGCCTTTGATCAGATAATTGCCCGTGGCCCGCATAGTTTGCAGTCCCAATGTGTCACTATGGTGACCAGCTTTCCATATCCATCTGTGTGCTCCGTTTAGACTAGCAGCTTTTAGATTTCCTCGTGTTGTGATGCTCACAGGAACGAAGGTACGACAAGTGAAATGCTAAAGGGAGCTCCCAGGCCACTTTAACAGTTCTCTATCCTTAATAATGCTGTGTGTGTGTGTGTGTGTGTGAGTGTGTGCAAGTATTCAACTGTTTTTTTATTTTCTTTATTGTGGGATAAAAGTCATAAAATAAACAAGCAATTACACTGTTTTTGTCTTTTGGTTCGTTGTCCTTTCTGTTAGTATTGTGGCTGGAAGCCTTTACGGGCTTTTACACAACAGCCTATTGATTAGGCTATAGGCTAATAATTGTTATATGTTACATTGTTATATGCTATTACAATAATGTCACTGCATATTGTTATTCTATAATACACACCAGTTTTTTTCTAAAATGTGGCACACAATCATGAAATCATAATTAGACATAAAGAACAAGAGTAGAATTCACTAATTTTAACATTTTTAATATGTTAAACTTTATGTTGGCCTATGTCTTAACATTGTCATACCTATTAAAACATGAATAAATGTAAATAGGCGATGGATTTCAATTAATCCATTTCAATAATCCAGACATGACTGCATAATAAAACAGGATTTATTGGCTTTTACAAAACAGGATTAGGATAATGGTTCTTCAATGATGGCATACATCTCTGGGACAATGACTGAAAAACTGCTGAAGAATTATAATCATTATAATTCATCTAACAAAACAAACAATCATTTTTTCTATAAAGCTAAACACGATTTGTGTTTAATTTACTTTGAAAGACATGTCTTAAAATCAACGTCCACGGACTTGCTTAGCTTATTCACGGCCTACAGAAGTGACACTTGATTATTTTCTTAAAAGCGCTTTGGAAGTCTTTGTTGAAGTATGCATAAATGATAGGGTTTAGTAAGGAGTTGGAATAGCCCAGCCAGTTTATGACATCCTCGAGCCACCGGGGCATGTAGCATGATTCTTGGCAAAAAGGCATTACAAGGGCGACGATAAAGAAAGGCAGCCAGCATAATATGAACGTGCCCATAATGATACCGAGTGTCTTCACCGTTTTGCGCTCCCGCGCCATGGCTATTTTACGCTTCGCATCAGTTGCCTTTTCGTGTCTGCTCTCGAAGAGTGGAACTGAATTCGGGGTGTTGGGGAGCGGCAGGTTGTTCTTCGAGTTACTTTGAACTTCGATTATCTCTAGGGACTCCCCATCCTCGGCGTGCTTCACCGCCCCGTTCTGGCTCGGTATCGGCTTTGGCTCCACGCTCCTTTTCCAACTTCTACTTACCTCCCCAGTAGTCTTTTTATGAAAGAGAGCTGGAGACAATGCCAAGCAAGAGTCCGAAACTTTCTTTTTCTCTGTTTTGCGCACGGTTCTTCTGATGCGAAACCTGGCAGCTTTGAATATCCGTCCATACAAAACCAGCATTAGAATCAAAGGGATGTAGAACGCCCCGAACGTGGAGTATATTGTGTACCAGGGGTCTTGTCTGATCTTACATTGCTTTGGGTTTGCCCGGTCCTCGGCCATGCTGCTGGGCTGAGAACGCATGATCATCATGGGAGGAACAGAGATGGAGAAGCCGACAAACCAAGTGACGCTGATCAGAATCGCCGCTCGTCTCGGGGTCCTCTTCTTCATGTATTCGATCGGCTCTGTTATGGCCCAATACCTGTCCAGGGCAATTGCACACAGGTGCAGTATGGACGACGTACAGCACAGCACGTCTAAAGATATGAAAATATCACAGGGAATCTGCCCGAGAGTCCACCGGTTTAGGACTTGGTAGAGCGCCGCCATGGGCAGGACCAACACCGAAACCATGAGGTCGGTAACGGCCAGGGAACCGATCAGGTAGTTGGCCACATTTTGCAGGGACCTCTCCAAACCTATAGCTGCAACAACGCACGCGTTCCCAAATATTGCGCACAGAATAAGTGTGGCCAATGTGAAGGAGGTGACTATTTGATAACTTAGTTTCATCTCTTCGTCTTCAACAGGTGATGTTTTGTTGGAAAGGTTGTCAAGCTGAAACCAGCTCTCTGTCGTGTTGTTGGTTGCCTCCATGCTGGTCGAAGTGTTTTGAGACTTTCACTTATATCGGAGTGACGGAAGCGCGCAACCGATGCAGGAAAGGCGCATAGTGGCTTGTAAAAGACTCTCTATAGCCACAGCAGTGTGCCTCTGAACACCGTGCTTCGGTTGCTGACAACGAATGATGCTGTAGATTTATACTCATGATGGGAAATGCGTCACGAGGCTGTGAAGATGTAGGTACTGTAGTTTGATTGTGTCGATCTGTTGGTAAATCATCAGTTGGTCCTCCGCAGCCTATGAAGATGCACTCTGGATAGGCCATCGTTTTCAATTTTCAGACCATTATTTTTCTCCTTTAATTCCCTTTCTTTAAATGTATGTATTGGGTGCATTTAATCCTATATATATAATAAAATATAGGCTATGTGGCCCGAGACGTAAAGCCATGTTGTTATGATAATGAAGTTGTTTCTCAAACGAGCTACAATAATGAACAATTGAGCTATAACAATAACATGAGCTATAATAATAATGAACTCAAACGTAATTCCGTGCTACGGGTAGGCCTAATTAATTGAGCTTACAACGGCCCTCTCTTTAGAACCATGGTCAGCGCAATGATGTAGTCTGCAGGTTTGATGCTACCCCCTAGTGGTTATCGGTGATGCCTTATTACAGGCAGTAGACTCGAAGATAGCCTAGCCTACTATGTTGTAGCCTAGTTTATTCCAGTGTTTCTCAAATGAGTCAGTATGTAGAGCAGTGTTGAGCAAGTTACTCAGAAATAGTAAAAAGTTACTATTTACTTATTACTCCTATTAATTAATGATACTACTTGTTTTTATTACTATAGAAGTAATGAGGTACGTTACTAGTTTCATTACATTGTCATTTTTTGGAAAGGGGCGAGGCAGTGATTGTGATTACTTTCACAATGACAACCTGTTTAGCAAGCTCATTTTAGAATTGAATCGTCTGTATTGGAACAATAATTAACAATAGGAGTCAACAATCAGCCAAAACATTGAAGCCTCTCAAACCAGATGACTTAAGAGGTTGGTTAATCAATTAGCCAACCCTAAGTTTGCTAGGACCAGAAATATATTGCTTAAAACGCAGTAATGCAGCATTACTTGGATTAGTAATTGTAATGTTATTACCGTTTTGAAAATTGTAATTGGTTACTATGCAATGCATAGTTTGATCGCTCTGACTTTCCGTAGACGCCTGTGAACGTCACTCATCTCATGTTTTCCCTTGAGAAACTTTGTTATTTTGACGTTTTTATCATGGACTGATCATTTAAATATATTTTAGATGACCAAGTACCGGTATGTTATTATACCAGAATACTATAGACTACATTATGGTACACTACTGTATATATTTTTTGTCTTTGTAATGTCCACTTCTGTATTCGCCACACAGTAGCCAAGGTACTGCGGTACAGGACGGTACGATAGATGTGTTAAACTTAGTTAGCTAGCAATGCATGCTACCAATAATGTAACTATACTATGCTTTATGACGTTATCTGTCTTAGCTGTGGGCTATGCAGAGTTAAATGGTACAATAGGTAAAATGTAAACATTAATCTTAAACACCATAACACCTTCTCTATCTTATCATCTCTAGCCTCGGCAGCACCAATATTGCCATACTGTAAGGTGCTGTAGCTGTGTGTAACTGAATATTTTACGAAAATATTATTTATAGGCTTATGGTTAATAGTTATCCTGCCATCATTAGATAAAAAACACACTTAGGCCTGTGTAGTTATAGTTAATATGAACTATATAGCATTGTCTCTGCTCTGGTACTGTAATTGGTGTGTAAAAAAATAAAAACGTTTCTCCATTAACAGAACGAGATGGAGAACCCCAGAGAGACACTACGCTGTAGAAAGTGCCGCAAAGGCTTTATAGATTCAACATGTTTGTATCCGGTGGGTATGAGTGTGCAGTCAGATCTAATAACTAGGCTTAATGAAACAGGTCACAAGGTGAGGGACACACATTCAAAAACGTGGTTTCCAATGATCAGATTTATAATGGTTTCCTGCTTATGACTGTAGGCTACATCATAATGTAGTTATAGTTAATAGTAGATACAATTAAAATAGATATGTGATAGTCAATGATAGCAATTTGTGTAGGGTTAGCAGGTTAGTAAAAGAGGTTGACAGGGTTTATCCTGGATGAGCGCTTTATTCTTTTTTTTTTTTTGGATCAGATTCCATCTGAAGGAACTGCCTCCCAGTGCAGTGTTTGGCATGTGAACATTGACACCATGCCAGTATGGATACTGACCTCAGTTCAACAGGTAACATACAGTATTTTTAGGCTGCAGTCAATTATTTATTTGTATATATTTATAGTTAGATGTTTATTTAACTGTAGTTTAATATAGGTCACGTAATTGATGTTATTGCTGCTTAATGTACCATTAAAATAGATATAGTACACTACAGTATTTAGGCTATACAGACCTTGTTCACTATCCGTGATCAACCCCACCCTCCAAGCATGCATTATTTCGCATGTAATCTCACATTTAATTAATATTTTTTATTATTTTTAAAAATATTTTTTGTATATAGTTATATTGTATGCTCCTGCATGTGCTTATATTTAAATGTTTAGAATGTAAGATGTCCTTTAGTGTCTTTACTGGCATCCTCAAACATATAATATATTATTATTATTATTATAATGAATTTTACTATTGTTATTATTATTATTATTTAGTTATTTATGGGGACCCCTCTCTAGGCCCAGTGGACAGTTGGAAAACTGAACTGCCAAAATTGTGGCGCCCGTTTGGGTGGTTTCAATTTTCTCGGCCAAAGCAGGTGTGTGTGTGGTCAGGAGGACGGCACAGTCCACCTCAGCAAAAGCCGCATGGACTCTGACCACCACCATTCTGTTCCTGTGGTCCAACCGGGGAGGTGGCCTGAGCATGGACAAGCTTTGCAGTGTAAACAGCAAAGAGCAGACCACAACAGGGACTCCGTCTTTGGGCCACAGCTCGACCTTACCGTCGAGTCGCGCCCTAACCATGACGCAATCCAAACAGTCACACCTCGTGCTGGCACCTCTTATCGCTTGAGTGACAGGGACGTTGCCCACTCATGTCACATCAAGACCCGATGCTGCAAACCGCATAGAAAGAGATTGGAAGGCAATCCGTTCGCAAACTCTGCTCCTTCCTCATGCAGCATTTTGAGCCAGACACAGGTGGAGGCGTGGCCTCAGACACAGGTGGAGGCGGGGCCTGAGACGGAGGTAGAGGCGGGGCCTGAGGCCCAGGTGGAGGCGGGGCCGGGGGCCGAGCAGTCTGCTCAAGTGTCCAGTGATGCCACTGGTCCCTTGATACATGGTGCAGCCTGTCATTCCGCTGTGTTCAGGGAGAGGAGGTCACAGCAGCAGACGTCGGCCGCGGAGGACCTTGCGTCTCCTGGGACGGTCACATCTCACACGGCCCACGCCTCTGACTCAACCTCCTTCCCTAGAGGGAGGAGCACCTCTGACAGTGTTGGAGAGCAACAAGAGGAAGAAATGGTATGGTTCCCCTCTGCACAACGCATCTTTACCAATGGCTCGTTAGCTTCACTGCCCTCTTCTGATACGCTCCATGCCTCCATGTCCACTCCCAGCTGGAGGCTCCCAGCTCAGCAGAGCCAAACGGACTGAGCAAAAGGGAGAGGAACCGCCTGAAGAGCCAGAGGAGGAAACAGAGGAAGAGAGAGCACTGGATGCTCAAACAACAGGAGCAGGTGAGAGGCTGGTGGCCAAACCTCACAACACAATAAATACAGTACCTTGGTCACTGCAGTGACTGGCACTATGCATCTCCAGCTAGATAGAGTGGGCACACCATGGCCTTAATGTCTCAAAGTTCACACTCTATATATATACATACAATATAATATAGTGTATTAAGCAGGATGCTAGTCAGGAGTCAATGTGTGTTATTCCTGACACGCTTGCATTAGTTAGGCACAGATGAACGGTGAGTGATTTGAACATTGGTGGGTAAAGGGACATTGCTAGTGCCATTAAAAATGCTAAGCAGATTCCACATTTACTGCCTATTTACTCCATATGCTGCTTTTCCATGGATGTTTTCAGTAGGCATGGGGATACTTTACTGTTCTACTTCAGCTCATTATTTAGATGACTACTGTATAGCTACCCAGTAATATTGTTTAAATGTAAATAATCTTTTTATATAATACACATAATGATTAGGCCTCTAATGATGTTAACAGCAGGGGTGTAAGAAAATATCGATACACCTGAGTATCACAATTTTATGGTTCGCATGTAATGTTTCGTGGTCCTAGTCTGGTGTTAGTCTCGTCACTTCATGTTTCCCTTGTATATTGAGCCTGTTTGCCCGTCACTCCCTGCCCAGTGTTTCCCA